>JAODTT010128788.1:0-14392 GCA_025400115.1 Pentamera pediparva
AGTATGGTATCTGGTTGTAGTGGAATCGGTACCTGCACTAAGTGTATGGAGAATACCTGTCTCAAGTTACATAGCGGGATATGACTCATCATTTAGTCGAGTGTAACCGAGTAATCCAGTAGAAACTAGTTATGATAGCCCCACTATTTACTAGAGGTACTCCAAACAATGTATTGGTATGGCAATGAGCTCACAGCCACAGTGATTTTTTCGAAGTGTACTTTCTCAAGCCAAAAAATGCGGCTTTGGTGGAAGCGCCCTCAATGTAAAACAACTCATCTCCATATATGGAGATGGGCATTTATTATATCTTTGTAGCCTTGTGAAAAATAGGAAACAAAAAATCATGGGAAAGGAATACTCAAATTTGTGAAATTTGCCCCAAAAAATGGAACTTTCAAGATTGCGGTACTAGAATCACTCAGCAATACAAACGATGTTACGTCAGGTGAACCGGCAAAGAATAGATATCTTAGCAGTACAAACGATGTTTAATGTTCTATCATCATGTCATTGTATATGACTGTAAGTCCGGGGGATATCCGATAGAATAATGGAAAAGCTGCTTCATGATCCTTGACGGAACCTCATCGGATTCACAGCAATTCGCCTGGAGTATTCCGCATCCAACTCGAGCATTGGATAAATTGCGATCGACAAAGTTCGTTTCACTTCTTCGTCACTTGTCTGCATCATAAACTTCAAAATCCTGTGACATCCTTACACAAGCAAATGAGCCAAGATCTCTCTATTTCATAGTTTAATGGTAACGGGATGTGCACAACTGACAACTGAGTGTTCGAACCTTACAACCGCTAGCCAGCTAGCGGTAGTCACATTCGAAATATCGATTCCCGATCCGTTGTATGAATGTTGTGTCAAAATATCATGCGTGTATAAGCGATGCAAGTTAGCACTGAAGTCATTCACACAACGCAACTCTCTTCTGAACACGTGCGAAGACGCATAACCATCAACATTTTGCGTATCGATAACTTCATGAATAATCATGACCGTGTGTTTCCCTCTACATCGACCAGATCGCGATGTATGTGCGTAGTGCGTCGATGCCCGCTGTATGTGCACGTAGCCCCACTCCACGGTTGTTTATCTCCGATTTCCGAAATGTTTAATCTCATCCACATTAATGTCCATATCATCACCTTACGTAACCTTGAAAAATGCATACCATAACCATATTGTATGAAATACTGCTGCTCTCACTGTATATCTGGTGCTTCCAAAGTGAAAACTTGATGCATTAATATGCCTGTAGCTAGAGGGACTTCGCGAGGCTGTAGTGATTGCGGCATTAGGACAAGCATAAGAATGACCGATTGCATAGAGTGAGAATACAAGTCCTCTGTTTCGACCAAAATAAACACGCTAGTATTGTATTCTCGTTATTTAACGAGATAAATTGAGACTGGCAGCCCCACTCCAACTACAAATACCTGTCCCGCGGAATGTATTTGGTAATTAACACCGTATAGAATATTGGAATACACTGTATGTATATCCTTCATATGGTTGTTGAAGCTATAGTAATTATAGTGTTTAGGCTTCAAATTATAATCAAATGCTGCAATCATTCGTTATCAGCAGTTGGGGACACTTGCAAAGCTACATTTCTGAGTGAATAGATTTTTGCTGTTGTCCCACAAAGCGTCGGTGTCACATTTCGTATATGTCATCAACCTAAACAGGGGGCAACGCAGCAGTATAACATTGTTTTCATTGTAATGACCTTCTTGTGCATACCGCGTCTCCTTGTAGACAACATAATTCTTCAACAGCATTCGCAGAAGTGGAGGTGATTACCAGCTTCAAACATACGAAATTATATTTATTGCACTGAACTTTGCCTTACTTCCCGTACGCTCCGCCTTACTTCCAGGGCTCCAGCATCTGAGTTCAACGCTACCAGCAAATTTGATAACATGGGTAATAATTTCGTCCTCATTAGAATTCATGGAATGTTGTAAACATGACTTGTTTAGATTGCGTTGGGATGTACAATCCATGTACAAACGTATTAACATAGTCTTATACTTCTGAAGTACATGCCGGGTACAAAAACAAGGGATAAATTGATTAGGCTTTGTACTGAACGGTATATCTTGCGCTACATTTTTCTCCACACATCTGCGTATTGAAAATGTCACGGATCGAAAAATTAGGGCTATAAGCGAGCTGCCAGTAACATTTGAAATCAACAGAAATTAGTATAGAACATTCCTCCATGATCAAAATTTCCCGCTAGGAAGATGGTTGTTACCTAACAAATTGACTTGAAAACCATGATGGTGTGTTCTCCTATTGAATGACCCGTGCCGGCATACAATGGGTAAATTTATGTACATGGGTAGATAGCATTGTATATATGTCCGGCTGATGGGACATATTTACATCTCCTAGTGCTGGTCGTACGTCGGTGAACCTCCCCCCATATGTTCAAGTAACTTCTCTATGTTTTCTGCGATTCGTTTCTCGCGATCCATGATATCTAATTTTCGAAATTGTCAACTTGATAATACATGATTTGTGATCTTATTATTAGGGCGGCATATTCTCACCTCACGTAAACTTCAAAATACAGGATAACAACATTGTGTGGGATATTGCGACTGTTGGTCTCACAGTTATCTGGTGCTTCCAGCAAGGGAAGATAACACGTATAGGTAAACTCAGTGCTACAAATGACTCTCCCTCGTTCCATACATTGTAAAATGTGCAAAAAAAGATGCATGCAGCGTGTGTCGGTGGCAACGTCACACATCAGCTTGATTTAGCTTCACGGACACTGTGATGGATGACGTTTCTAACGACTTCCCTCTAAATCTACTCCACCAACATCCACCTAATTCACCTCATCTACCTCACTGTCGATGTTGAGTGTCCTCCGATCTCCATTCACACAATCCTGCATTCCTGCCATATTTGTCTGGGAGCATTGGATCTTCCGTCGTGGAACGAATTCGGAGGAAGACGGGGAGCGAAGCATCGAAAGAGCGGAATGGAAGCGAGAATCGATAGATAAAATAAAGGACAACACAAGAAGGGGAAATGAGGACGTACACGTTGTGGGTTTCGATGTGGGGTGGGGTTATGTGCACTTCAGGGTGTGATACTGCTGGACCGCCGTCGGGGAACTTGAACCTCCTGTCGGGGGAATCTTTTTTCTGCAGCACGAGAGGGTTCCACCGGCAAGTCCGTAAATGTCTTCACCAGATTTCAATATTATTTTCTTGCATCTATAAGTTATCTGGGCAGGGCTATTCTCGAATTCACTTCTCACATTTGATTCATGTAACTTTTTTTTTTCTTCACTTCATCCCGTCTCTTCAATCATCGCAATCGATGTCGTACAATATTGGCAGGATATGTTTTCTGTCGTAACAGTATAGTGAGTATCAGACAACAAGCGAACTGAGTTGTTTTCCTGTAATGAATTGGTGCAGCATCTCTGAATTTAAGATGCAGGAATTGATCTCTGATCGGGCAACCGTTCCTGTTTTTCCGTAATCTGTCAGCTGCAGCTGGAATATATCATTTCCTTTTTGGAGTGCGAATGGTTATGTACTCCCCACGATTGCAATAGTTTCCTCGTCTCATGTGATGACACTGAATCGTATATGTTTGAACGGTGAACCACTGCCCCCTACCTGCGATATGATGGCTGTAAACATTTATTGGTATTAAAATCTACTTCCACAACTTCTCTGATCCTGTTAGTGGCGACCAGTGCGAGTACAGCTCAAACTTTCCGCTTTTTCGTCTCGTTTCATACGCGGTTCTAATAGGGCTTGGTGTTTGTTCAGTGATCTCCAATCTCGTGTTCCTCATAACAGTGATCGGAGAGCCTTTCTTCCGGAGGACGAAGCTCAGTATCTTTTTCATAGAATTGGCGGTCATTGATACCACCTGCGCCGTTGGCTACGTCGTAGTAACTTTTCCGCAGATAGAATATCCTCATTTATCGTTAATATTTTTTGCATTTTTATTCCGTAATCCATTACATGTCCTATCATGCTGTATGATAACTGGGAGCGCTGTTCGCTGATGACGCCATTGTTTTAGCGATTTCCATGTCTCTATTCTTCGTCATCATAAAAAAGATCAGGCGATACCCAACCATTGGCGTATCCGATCGGCACCGGCACCTTCATGGTGTAGTGTGAAATAGCACAGCGATCAGTCAATAGATACCACTGTTCATTGAGGAAGCATGGTCCGCAGCAAAACGCACCTATTGCCGCTCCTAATCGCCCAGCCTCCAAGTCTAAGTCTGTATTTCATCCCGTACCTCCCTGAGGCACCGGCGGGGATGTACGAACCACTAAGCTACATGACCGCCCGACGGCTGGCTCCAGCCCACCATGTCCCGTTCTAACATAACGGTCTAGATAGAGTTGGAGCACATCTTCAGCAAGAGCGTCAACTCGCTTGTTGCCTCGAATTCCCATGTGTGATTAATCTTATCGGCACGAATATTATCGTTGTACGTGTCCTCGGTTTCCTCGATAATTATCGCCATGTGTCAAGTTATTATAACACAACTAACCCTAACTCTATTTCTGACACGATACCTATCAGGCACTGTTGAACATATAGTGTGTGTTATGTACTCTCAGCGATAGTTATATTGTGTTCCATTTGTATCTGGTGGTGTCTATATCAGTATATAGGAACCCACGATAGGATATTACGACATGATAAGGATTATAACACAACTAACCATAACTCTCTTCCTGACACGATACCTATCATGCTGGGACTGTTGAAATGTGTTGTGTGTTATATACTTTCAGCTCTAATCATATCGGGTTCCATTTGCATCCGGTGGTGATTTTATAGGAACCCATGATGGGGCAACTCGTTGCCAAGACGCACTGAGTTAGTGTATCTCCCAGGCAGTGCGGTGACACGAGGGTGACTCTATGAGTGACCTTAGAGGCCGAGGGCCGACAGACCGGAGAGCGAGCCTTATAATATGATACACAGATGATCGTGGAAGCTTTGATGAGGTGGAATGGCGAAAAGGAAGCGTGAGCTCAGAAGTGAAGAAAGATGCTCCATCGGGCAGCTGAGCACGCTGAAGAGCTCGCCAACCCGCCGTTGGGGCAACTGCAACTTCATTATGAGCTTTGGAACCATCGTTGCTTGACAGTCGCTGTATTTCTGCCGCAGCTCGTTGAAGCAGGCCTGCCCAGGGTAAAATCAGTGAAAGAAGAAACATCCTCGTAAAAAGCCTAACCACCTGTACACTGTTGTCCACTCGTTTGTAAATTCCAAATTAGGGCAACGAGCCAACATGCACTAGTATATGCACAGTTTGTTCGGCAAGATGGGCAGGTTTGTATGGTTGCTGTTTAGTTAGGTAAGGGACACCGGGGTATGTGTTTATCAGTTTGTCTTGTAAAACTCACGAACCACACTACTGCTAACCTAGCTCCCGTACGACTTATAACTTGTGGAACATATTTCCAGGTGGCCACAATGAATTTTGAAGAGGCAATATCGTCTGATAGCAACTGGTGAATATTCGATTGCGCCATTTTGCATGCCGTCACACAACGGAAAATCACCCCAGTGTATATTGATACGGTTTCGCCACTATGATATGTCAATTCAGTATTAGTTTCTATCCAGTGGACGGACGGCGCCGGAGATTGTTTGCAGTGTGTTGCGAGACGATGATGCCTCTTTAACAAAGTCTGGAAGGCATATGCACGCCTGCCTATTACAACTTCTCATGCTGTCGTACTTATGATTCATTTTATGGCGCGTGTTCCTTGCAAAAGTAAAACGCCCATCCTTCTTCCAGTGAAGGTGATGGTTAGATATGTTCTGTACAATTTTCGTGTTAAACAAAAATCAATATATCCTTGTTCCGTAGATCTCCCGATTGTGCACGCTTCCCGTAATAGTGATGTTTGTTATCGGCATAGCCTATCGGTACTTGCCGTCATTTCCGGGTCATATTGCCAGAATGCCGGGAAACGGTCCCACTCCTAACGGCCTTCCCACCTCACCACTTACCATCAGTTAAACGTGGTTTCCAGGCAATTAGTGCCTTCGACGTCTCTCATTAAGGTTATTATTGAGGAATCTATGCCTACACAAGGAAACGTTGGTGGGTGGAGTATGGGGAGCAAGTTGCGCCTACATACTGCCTACGCCAGCGCCGGGCTGTTGTTACATATGAACTGTCGAGGCTTGTTAGGTTAACGCCGGGCAGGAAGATTCCGGGTAATACGATATGTCTAATTTTCTCAATCTAACGGGGCAGCAAAATTTATACCTGGGTGCTAATCGCGTCTTCCCTAGATTTCATGACAGGTTATGAACATGTTTGGAATGATCCTCAGTACCTAAGCGTTGATACAAACAATCCATATAATAACGTATAAACTTCGTTTAATTATCCTGAAAGAAACGGGTGCAAAATACTGGAGGTATCATTTATCAGACTTTGTGCATCAAGTGTTACATAAAATGACACAAACCTTCAAGGAAAATTTGGGATCATAAGCAAGATAACATCAGCGATTATAACTAACATAAACTAGAATAAAACATTCCACCATCATCAAAATTTACTGTTAAGAAAATGGTCGTTACCTATCATCGTGCTTTCTTGCTTGTTACCTCGGTCGTTTGATTCAAATCACGGTGATTCAAATCAGTGATTGAATGATTTTTTCCCCTAAATCACTGATCCAAATCACAATTCTTTGCAAGAAAAGTCAAATTGTGGTCAGCTTAACCTCTGAAATCACACTATTTCTAATAAAGTGAAGTCTCAATCGAGTGCCAAAGTAACTTCAGGAAATCCCAGCACTGTACCATCCAGCCCAAGTCTCTGATCAAACTTGAATAGTGGAACTCATATAACTAACAATTCAGATCGAATTGCTTTTATCGTAAAAAAGAACCGAGTCATTTGCCTCAGTGGAACTTTATTCAAAATGTTAGCAAATGGACGAACATGTATTATCCTACCCCTGCACCTCCCCCCGAGAGGAAAACCCTGTCACACCGGTGCGGCGAATGTGTCCCGCCAAAATGTTATCAACGAACTGATCTGCCCGGATCTTCTCTTGTTGAGCACTTTATCACAGTGTGTCTCCATTCTCTTCGCACCGCAATCTTTCGCTGTTTTAGATGGCAGTTTTTTGAATGGTTCCACATTGGGTCAACTCTCCTGGCCGACATATTTATTCACTAACAATCGCAGTTTGAGCAATTGAATGTGAGGTTGTTGAAATTGAATTGAGTGCACAAATAGATATAGCCCTAGTATGAGCCCATGCACATTTCTTCTGTGGTTCCCCTATTCAGAGTTAAGTGCCAACTGCCAAATGGAACACAATTACCTGTAATCCCCCACCCCAATCAACCCTTACTGGGGTGGAATATTATGAATGAATAAACGTCCCGTGTATAGACAGTAGATTGCCTAAACTATGGTTGTGATGAGTTGATGCGCACTGTCTCGTAGGGTATTTTTTGATTGGCTAATGGTATTGTATTCATCGTAACGAATAATTCTCATGTGCATTTGTGAAGTAGCTCATTGGTACAAACAAGTGTATGTGTCCAACAAATAGGAATTGGTATCATAGGCCCCTGAGTGGGGGTTGAAGGGCCTCATAGTGAAATTACAAGATTAAAGCGAATCGAAACATTGGGCTGACTGTTCATATGTTGGCTAATATGGGTGGGTATGGCTGTTTTTCAAGTTTCATGTAGCATTTGAGAGGAAAGTCAACTTTTGGTTTTGACAAGATTTAAAAAAATCTGATGCGAATCAAATAAATCCTTACCGAACCGAATGTGTATAGTTATAGGCGAGAATGCAGGAACGGCGGGGTGATGATATTCATTGGAATTAGCATCAGAAATTGGTCGAAAATTCCTCAATCGTTAGAATTCCTTGTTGGGAAAATGATCGATACATTGTAAAAGTATAAATGAATGCTTGCTACAGACATTTTCTGTTTCAGCCTCAGTGCCTATAACAGTGTACCCAATTCACATAGAATAATGGTACGTATTAGTTTAGTTTTGTTTAGTTTAGTTTTTTGAAAAAGGGTCAGGAAGGACATAGTCCTCAAAGAACCCAATTGGTAACAAATTCGCTGACAGTTCTCGAGAAACAAATCAAGACCATTCCTGAACGCATTCACACTCTTAGATAGAACAACATCTTCTGGAAGGGTATTCCACTCGTTGGTCACTCTGCTACGGACCTTGAGGCGATGGCCCCTAGTGACAGTAACATTGGAAAACTCAATGAAGTTGTACCTGTCAGTGAAAACATGTTCAAAATGTCCAACTTCGATAAACTGACATTTGTTTTGTCCTAAGGGGAGCCTCTATTGTGAATAAGTCATATTATGGATTATGTAAATTATTTCGCGATTATGTACATACGTTAATATAGCCTACTGGCAGGAAGTTTACGGATTGTAACTTACAGACTTCCTCTCTGGAAACCAGTATGTCTGCAAGAAAGTAAACAGTCCTACTTCAATTTCATTACAATAAAATAATGGGGGCGATAGCCAAAAAGCCAACACCTGTACTAGATCTGGGCAGTCTTATGCCAAATTCTTCCATGTTGGTCAAACCAGCGTGACCTCAGACTGCATGTTTTTGAAATGTGAGTCATCATGGGTTGTTCTCCTTATTCCGATGCTGGGATTCGATCCCCGGCTGTAACCCGATGATTTTCTAACAAAGTGATCATGTGTACAGTCGGTACTCCTCCGCAGATCAAAGGAAGAAGTAGAGTGCAATATAGGTTTTATCGTCTGCGGAGAGAATCTCAGACACTACGTCAAATGAAATGCGAAAGTCATTCAAATTTGTCAGAGACATTAGTCAATTATCCTCGTACAAAACTGATAGCCTTGCATCAACCGAAAAATCAATATAATCTGAAGAAAACGTTCGCTTGACGTTGAGAAGCCGTATATACATCCATATTCATTGTTCAATGACGATTGCGTGCCTAATATCTCAATCCTGAATTTCAGTCTCAGAACTCATAGCTCAGATTACCTTCTTCTCAATTACCATCGATAGCGATATCAGTTGGTGATGAAACATATTTTAAATAAGTCCATGTACCTTTAGCATTACTGTGTCACAAACAAAAGTTAAAACAATCCTAGGTAAGAGTTACCAGCTGGTGAACCCATCATCGTCATATTTTGCTTGCGAGGACGCCCGCCATGTTCAGTTGCCTCATATGACGAATGTATTGGCATATAACCATGCACTGATAGACAAAGATCAATTGAGCGGCCGTGCTGATACCTCAATAGGGTAGGCAGTCTACTCAATTATATATTTCTTCACGGTCGCATATCCAAAGGTGTCCTTCACGGGCAGTTGGGCGCCCCGCTCTCCGGTTCAAGAATGCATGCAAGCGTGACATGAGAGTATACAGTATTGACAATGGCACGTGGGGGTCGGCAGCAGACTACATTGACTGATGGAGACGGAAGGTGGAGCTGAGGATCGAGCAGGCAGACTGCGACAGGGGAGAAGGGCGGCAAGAATATCGCAGTATGCTCAGTGTCGCCTTCCAGTCAATCACACCCACAGACTTCACTCACTCCGTCTGTAACAGGACCTGCCGATCGTGGATCCGCCTCCACAGCGGCACCTGACGGTGCAGCAAAAGCACGGACGGAGTAGGTCCTTATCCCTAGCAACATGCTTTGACTCACAAGACCCCACCATGCATAATATTACTATCTTAGTTTCCTTTCCCTGAACTTTGATTCGCTGTGAATTATCAATTATCATCGGCAAGTTATTGGCAACTTCGGCAGAACTCCTACACTGTGTTGTTATACTAGTATTGAATGCTCAGAGTGTACCGTATAATGTATTATTGGTCGTTAATCATTGTTCGTGGAAATTGGCTCAAGGAAGCACAGATGAAACCACCGGGACGGTCGGAGGTCGCGAATGACAACTCTTATGAGAGTCGTCCCACTTTTTTCAGCACAAAGCATATAGTTTGTACCTTCCCCTACTCTCCAACCTCATCCGATCACCTGGACAGCAGACGTACTGTGTCACCTCTCTATGCACAATCGACTACAAACGGCGAGGCATTCTCCGGTTCACTGCAAGGGTGGCTCCGTACTCCGTTGTGATTGGCCCTTCGGACCGCATGACGTCACCATTCTCACGCCTGACTGATTCTCACCGGACAAGCTTGCGACATCCGGTAGAGTGGGCACTCTTCGACCTCCGAGTGAACAGAGCAGACGTATGAGCAGATGAACCCAGGTGAAGGGGCACATGTTATCACGTCGTTGGCTACCAAGCAGAGAGAACGAATTGAATAATTGTTCAAGGCAGTACAGGAAGCGATTGAACGTTTCACCATCTGTTCTGGTCATGTGATTGTGATGAATATTTATGTGAAAATATTGCTAGGAAGTTGCTGTCAGAGGACTTTAGTTTCGAGAATGTTGGATGTTGTTGCCTCTATTAATATTATTAATGTGAATTAATGATGAGCTCGTATCCATCCGAAAATGCTCAAGGCGCAGGACGAAAAAAGGGAGAAACACAAACGATAATAGTGGTATGCCTAAGACATGAGATGTGTCTTAAGTGCCCTCTTGAACGTGGCAAGCGTATCACTAGATTACGAACATAGTCGGAAGGGGTAACACAAGAGACATCTTTTTCCAGTGATGTATCAGGAATCTTAGCTAGTTGTTACTCGGACCCAATGGACATGAACTCTGTCTAAGCATCGTTAGGCTTAAGGAAGTTGTTACCCATCCAACTCTTCACATCTCCTAAACATGACTCAATCGCAGCAATGGATAGATCTGCATGTGTACTAACGGGATCAAATAAGAGATATAGTTGTGTATCGTCAGCATGGGTGTGGTACTGCAACCCATACTTAGTGATGATTTTATGGAGAGGATAGGTATAAATAAAAAACCACTGCGAGCCAAGTACAGATCCATGAGGGACAGAGAATTCGTGAATAACAGGCTGAGATGCGGCACTTTCAACACGAATACATTGTGGACGATTTTTCAAATACGACTGCCTCGACACCACTGAGATGCGACGTCACACACCAGTTTCCTGCAATCTCCGTGAGAGCATGGTATGGTCAACCGTATCGAAAGCGGCGCTGAGATCTAAGAGGATAAGAGCAATGACCTCACCCATATCCATCGCCCGCAAAATATAATTCTGCATTCTCAATAATGCAGTTCCCACACTATGGTTGACCCTGAAGCCCATTCGCAGACATGTGAGTAGTCAGCCTAAACGCCACAACTCTCTCGATGACCTTACTCAAGAAATCCAGATTCGGAACCGGCCTATAGTTGTTCAACTCTTCCAAATCAGCCCCGATTTTCTTCAACAGAGGGCGGATGTGAGACATTTTCAATCTATCAGGAAACACCCCTCTGGTAGCGATTTGTTAATGATTGTCGTTATGAAAGGTATGAGAGTGTCCAGGCAAGCCGTGATCACAGGGGATGGTACAGGATCAAGCTCAAATGGCTTACAGGATGACCTCGTGATGAGGCCTCTGACTTCGACCGTAGTGGCAGGTGTAAATACAGGAAGCCTGGTGATGTTTCCAGAGAGTGGTGTCACTGCCGGTGCATCTCCAGATGTGAACTGATCACGTATAGCCGTGACTTTACCACTGAAGAAGGACGCAAACCTTTCCGCAAGAACCTCGGTTGTGCCCATCGGCGATTCCGTTTTCATTTGGCTCATATTCATCACTGTACCACGCATAAAAACGCGTTCAAGTAACACATGTCCAATCTCTCTCCGTTTTAGAAGAAGATCCGAGACGTGCACCGGTATGTTTCTGTCAGGCTATCTCATGTTAAATCCAAAGAACCTTGCTCATCTTCATCGTCAGTTCTTATTTGACACTCATGTCGTCATTTATTTCCGAGTTGGGATCGGTTGGTGAGTTAACAGTTACTCACATGTCATTTGCGATAGCCTGTCTTCGATCATTCTACCTGACAATGAACACAACCCCCAATCTTTCTAACGGACATGTATTTGAGAGGCTCAACCATGGCCCGTGGACGACTTTTTTTTACTAAGAAATGTCTAGACCAATAATGAACAAATCACCAATGAGCAATTTGTAATTTGCGAGTGGGCTACTTAACATTATCAAATGCACAGAATGTCAAATGAACATGCCAACAATTTATTTCAAAATAAGCTAAATGTCTAAATATTGGATAAATGAATGCGTTAATACTTCTCTATGATAATCAAATCAATATGTTAATTAGGCAATGACGTCTGGTAGCAACATAGCGAAAAAGCGACGGCGTCGTTTGCATGACGTCACGAAAAAAAAAACGTTTCGATATCGATACGGTATATTGTCACTATGATAAGTCAATGCAAAATGCGTTCCGAAATACTGTGGGACCATGGATCGATCTGTTCAATTATTTTTCAACTCTTATCATTTAGGAGAGTATAATATGTCAATGCGAAATTAGTTCCGATACTAGTTCCGAGTCACGTCACTGTTTTCAGTCGGGTTGCTTGGGCACACTTGCTGGGTATCGTCTCATTTCATGAGGAACGGGGCTCAGAACTTATAATTCAGAAACTGGCAAGCAGCCATAAAATGTTGGAGACTGAATGCGATGTGCGCGTACCTGGTGGCACGTTTAACAGACATGCGACAATATACATAGGATACGCTTCGGCCGTAATATTATCAATGCGAAAAAGCACGTGTAAATGACAGTAGTTGCACAGAAGCCTACGAAGCCTGGAACATATAGAATTGTATCGCATTGTATTGCATTGTATTGTATCGCATTGTATTGTATTGTAGTGTATTGTATTGAATTGTATTGTATTGTATCGCATTGTATTGCATTGTATTGCATTGTATTGTATTGCATTGTATTGTAGTGTATTGTATTGAATTGTATCGCATTGTATCGTATTGTATTGTATTTTTTCTCATGTAACATAATTGATGCAGGAGGAAATATACAAAATCACATGAATGCAGGAAGATGAACCCTAAATAATTCGAAAGGACTCTCCTGGTCCGTCTTTTCCCTGAATAACTATGACACAGCCTACATATGACTAAATGCTTTTGGGGGTGAGCTCATTGATGAATGGACTGACGAACTATGATGATCAAGAACCTTCCACACACCTGTGCTGTCCACACGTGGGTAGACATAATAGCACGCTTTCTCACCAGAAGTTATCCCTTTGCCATGTGTTTGTATGCTAACGGGACGTGCCTAGTCTCACTCACTAATCCAATCGCTTGTTCCAGTGTATTCCGTGGTAATTTCAATATGAACGTGTTCTTTCCTCGTGACTACACTCGAAAGCTGAATAGTGGAGATGGACCTGCATGAAATTTAATTATTTTCTTCTTTCTCGCTCCCTATAACTACTACTCTCACTAGAACGAAAGTGCATCGAATCGTTTTCGCAGAAAGTAGGACTAAGACGATCCTCGCTTCGAGAAACTCGCTGACGTAGATACTACAAAGACGCCGCCTGTTAGTAAAAAATGCATTAAAGGGCGGGTGAAAGGTATTCTGCTATTTGAATGTTCCGAATGATAAATTAATACTGCAGTTTAGATAATCAAAACTAATGGAAAATAGACAGGATTGAATGTAGGGTGCTCGCATATGAATCCGTCCGTGTGCGAACTGTATACACTAATATTCACAAGTGGGAAGCTTTAACTATTCCCAAATATCGGAGTGATCTCTTTCAGTGAAATACAAAAGATAGATTACTAGAGCAAGTAAATTCTTAAGTGCAGGAAGGATTATTGAACGAAATATGATTCGAAATGGAACTGACACAAACCTACAAATATGTAGTGCTGCTAGGAAGAAGAGTGTTACTCATAATGGACATTAGGTTTGAGAAAGTACAGAAAATCCACGATTATTCGAAATGTATTCGTTTATGTGCAATGAACGATAAATTTATTTAGCAATTTTGCAGTATTGCATATGCAATTGAAGTTGATTTAGGTATTGGGTTGTGACCACTGTCGTATGACTAGTTGACGACAATTCCCCGCAGTACGCCTCATGTGGGTCCATGCGGTAGCATAGGCTCTAAATCCATCCTAGTCAAATTTACACATAAAGTGTCAACATTTAACCAGGAAGTGATACCTTCAGTGACGTCAACCTCGCGCCGGGTTGAAATCGAAAACACTCTTTCCTGGTCAAATTAACCAGCGTGTTTTCAGCTTGTATATATCCCCTGTTTGTCGTCAGAGGAAACTAAACGAACTGAAGGACGTATTACTTGTTTTATCTTGATGACACTATATGACGAAATACTG
>JAODTT010129898.1:0-14387 GCA_025400115.1 Pentamera pediparva
AAATAGTACACATTTTCAGTGAAAATTGGACCAAATTGGGAATTTTAGCACCCCCATGGGCCATGGAAGTGGTCCAGCCCCCACCCCGGAAAATTATCTGGCTACGCTAGTGACGTTCCGTGCATAATATTAAACCTATTTTCGCTTGTATTTGACAGGTTTACACCTAGAGGCTGATGCAAGAAAAATGTTTGCAGCATTCAACAAAGAACATTTTACCAAAAAGAAATAGTTAAAATGGCAGAGAAGGTAAGAAATACATTTTTATTGATGGATCACTAGCAAATCGTCAGTTGTGTTGGTGCACTTTGTTGTTGCATGCTTACAATCTGGATGAATATTTAGTAAGGATTTGATCACGTCATATATATCTTTTGTCGTTGGAGTAAAAAATGAGATTACACGGGTAACATGGTCAATATTTGCTTTATTTATTTCTCTTCTTTTTATTAGAAAAAGAACCCATGGGATGACATATTCAAACGGAAAAGTAACGCCAGTCCTTGCCCCGACACACAGAAACGGAAAATACGATGTCAGGGCAACCCACACATTTGTCTCAACTGCGGATGTGAGCTGGCACGAGGCACAAATTCATATAAAGAGCGCCACTGGACACAAAAACATCCTGATGACCCTCGGAAAAATTGTTATACGAATATAGTTCGTAAAGATGACGTACGAGCCAGGGAACTGCTACGAGCAAGAAAGGTGCACGCCCAAGCAGAAAGCTCCGCCAGCAGTGTAGAGGATACAGAGGTAGCAACCGTAGCATTGCCCATCGAAGCACCTGACCTCCCCTCCAGTTCTGAAGGCTGTGAAGAGCTTCCTCCACCGATTGCCCCACTGTCACCCTCTGTTAGTGATGACTTGTACGAACACGAAGACGTCAATCCCCAAACATCCGACGTAGGTCCAACTGAGCCTGATACGGAGTCTAGTGGGAATCAAGTCGAGTCAATGATGGCATCTATGACAACAATGGAAGATAGAAGTACACCAATGATCCAGTCCATCTTAAGATGTAGCAACACACAGCCTTCCGAGGAGCCAGCGCTGCATCAAATACAAACAGACGTTAGCAGAATTTTAATCAAGTTAGATGAGTTGCAGCTGGAGAAGGCATCTGGCAGCAACAGTAGCGATCGAATCGTAGATTCCATCCACATCCAGAGGCTCAAAGAGGCCAAGAGTTTGTTGGACCTCAAATTCTGTGGCGAAGAATTCCTCAGAGTTGATCTCCAAGTAGACGGATGTTGCATCACCTGTTCACCATGTAATGAGTTCATCAAAGCCAGTCCATCAATAAAAATGTAGGTACCTCTTGAGAAGCATTTAACAATTAAATCAAATTGAAGAAAGATACAATATACCTGTATAAGAATTTGTGCAGTATGCCTGTGTTCTATGCTTCATTTTGCAATGAATGTCAATAATAACCACAGTTTCTTTTCTTTCCGCTTCAGCTCAGCATCAAACAAATCCTGGGGACAAGGCAATCATTACAACAAACAGAAAACCGACATGTTCGTCGATGGGTCAAATCAGGATTGGTACAGGCTGAAAAATGCTCTCACTGAGCATATGAGCTGCAATTCCGCAAGAAGTGGAGGACAGTTTCATTCTAGGGCATTACAACATATGCTGCAGCAGAAGCAATGTTCTGCAAGAAACCATTCTGTGAACGTTAATGTCGTTAGCGGAGGCATCGAGGTGTGCAAAATGAAAGCTGCTGCCACCCACTATGAATCGATGATGGCTTTACTAGCCTTCTGCAAAGCAGATGTCGGGAACATCGGGCATTCAAGGTATGGAACAATGGAATGGTGGTGCTGATATGTCTTGGTAACATATGCCTCTTGTTTGCATTAAATTTTGATCTTCAGCTGCACGGTTCTTGAATGGTATGAATATATATGCATTGTGGCAGTGTGATATGATGTTGTAAATTCGAAAATAAGCGAATTAAAATTACTTCATTTTTCAGGAAACAGTTCCCAGACATCATGAAGGCAGCTTACATATATTGCCTCCGGAGAACATCGGAATACCTAGCGAAACCATTGCCGAACACTGGATTGCCTCCACATTTCGCTGTTGCAATAGACAAGTCAACCCCCAGTCGCGAAACCAATCATGCAATTATGCTACTGATGCCCGTTGAGGGGAAGCGTGTCGCTATGCCAATAGATGCACCCACTGTCTACGAATATTCCGAGGAAGAAGGTGCTGTGGTTGGTGGAAAGGGGGCAGATCTTGCAGATCAAGTCTTCGAAGTACTGGCGAACAGGCTCAATTTGTCAGAAGAACAGTTTCATCACCTGAGAGGTAGGCCTGAGTATCCTGTTTTCCTCCATCGTTGGGCTCCTATGAGTTCGAACTTCTAAATATCATCATGTCAGACAACTTAGTTGCAGATTTTCAAAGTTTTAATAAATACAGCTTCTGTTTCATAATCTTCATGTCCACCAGCCCAAATATTTTCACTCAACATATTTTGTTTTGTTTTTTTCTATTTCAGCCGTGCATGCAGATGGCCAATATCAAGCAAGCAGTTTTCAGAATCGTCTTTACGAGCTCTTGCGTGCAGATGCTGAAACTGATCCATACTTTTACCTTCCATGGGACGCATCACATTGGATGGATCGGGCGATGGTGTATATCCGAGAAGAGTCTGAATCAGCTGCGTTCCTGAAGCTCTTAATCAAGAGATCAAACCGATTCCATTCCATGTTTGCACGAGGTCGTGGGCATGTGGAATATGTTGCGATGGCCGAGTCAAATGATCTGAAGGCCCAGGAAACAGTAGCCTTTTCTACAACAAGGTTTACCAGTTCTGCATATGAGCAATGGCAAAAGATCTACAAGAGCTATCCAGCTCTGATAAGCGCCTATGTTGCCAATAGGGAAGATCCAAATGACGAGAACGATGAAACAAAATTTCAAGTACGTGGTCAAGATTACGCCATAGACATATGTGGTGTTCTTGATGTTCTCAAGCCAGCCATCACTCTGATGATAAAGTGCCAGGGACTTTCAGTGGCTCCATGGAAAATTATCATGTGGTTTCCGAGATTCATTTCGGCCATTGAGGAAACTGAAAGAGAACTGACACGACTACGCGAGGGAGAGATCGAAACACCTAGCGAAGTTAATCTTCCGCTACTGAGCAAGCATTGGATGGAACTAACGAGTGAGCCAGTTGAAGAGTGCACTTTCCAAGGCATGGAAGTGGTTGAAGGTTGGGTTGTCGTGAACCAAATCAATGACAATGGTGACGAGAATGGAGGTCGGGCAAGGAAGAGACGAGTCACTTATGAGTGGAATGCACGAAATCCATCGGACTGCCTCGATGATCTGGTAACATTGTGCAAAGAAATGAAGGCGGTGATGGAAACACGATACGGAGACATCATCTCCGAAAATGTCCAAGACCTAGCAAAGATCTTTGACTTAGAAAAGTCAGTGTGCACAATGACATCCTTTAGCATTGAAAGCGGCAAGATTGTCATTGAACCAGAAGACAGGAGGGTTTGGGAAACGGATGGCGAACCTGAGTTCTCACACTTCTATCAGCATGTTTGTCAGTTGCCACAAGTACAAGACCTGCTCATCGCATCACCCTTGCTGGACCTGATGCCTCACTCAAGCACCATTGTCTTGAGAAAATTCAAGAAAACCTTTGTCAAGATGATCTGGCAAGGACTCGGGAGCTGCGCAGGCAAGATGTTCTTGGATCAAAATGGACAGCCTGTTGCACAATTTTGCGAAGAGGCTGAGCAGCTGCTGACAATCAGAGAGAGTGAATGTATCAGTCTCGACAAATGGTTCGACTTAACATTCTCATCTGGGAAGGAAGTTGTGGCTCGTCTCGATGAGGAATACATCTGGTCAGCTCTCTACACAAACGAACAAGTTGTGCATTCGCTGGGTCAAGAGATGTCAATCAGCATAGATGTTGCACTGGCAGCAAGTGGGTGCGAGGCAGTGGTCGAGAGCTTCTACAGCGTGATGAAGACACAAAAAAAGGGTGGAGGCCAATCAAATGAAGTGTTGGTCCACCGCTCAATCGTGGATTGGTGTATTCCACACCCCATATCTTCACCGGCAACCATGGAGGAGATAGCAAAAATCTACACAGGTGGAGATGAACAGCATGGTCTTCCAAAACACCGTTTTTCGGTGTTCACAGATGAGAGAGGACGATCATCATTTGCACGCTATTCGGTAGGCAAGGTTGTTGACCGAATTGAGCGCGAGAAGCCGAGATGTCCACATCTGGTACAGCAGGACCTTGCAAACTAACTTTCTGATCCGTTGAACAAATTGTGGTGTTCTTCAAAGCTCTTGCAAGGTAGGAATCTTATGGAATCAACGAAAAAACAAACAAAGAAACATCAACATTGTTACATTGGCATTGCAAGTGTATATACTGTTCTCACCTTGTTATATTAAAGTGTATACATTTTCACCTTGTTGAAAGTCCGTCCAAAAATAGAGCCAAAAAAAGCCAAGGGACATAAATTTTCACTTTGTTCTTGGTATTTCATTTTTAGGCATGAAACAATCAAATACAAAAAAGGATCGATATGATCATAAGAGACCATACACCTGCGCCTTTCTTGTCTCCCGGTCAGGTGCCTTGACTGAGGCGAGATGACATGGCCACGCGCGCATTCATCAAATCACGAGCACGTTCAAGTAGTCAGAATATTCATCACGATCATCAAAACATATCTAAAAGCCAATGTAACATATAAACTTTGATTTCCCCACTGATTACATGGCAATCAGCTAAAAAATCCAGGTGTGCAATTTGAAATTCCAAGTGTGCAATGAAAAAACGGCGAAAAAATCTCGGGTGTGCAATTGCCATACTTTCCATACTGGCCCATTGCACGGCAATGGTGGAGTGCACGAATTTGTACGTTAGGCTAGCTAGCCACGAAAACTGCCCGAAGATTATATTTTTCCACATTAATTCTTGAAATATCGCATACATATGACATATAACAGAGTGAGTGACTATCGGTAATAAAATTACACCCATATTTCTCGGCTGCGCCATGTAAAAACAGGCGTGGGATTCACGTTAGCACGGCCGAGAATTACGAACGAACGTCGTATTATTTTTTTTTTGTTATAGTGGGATGGTACGTGAAATTATATGAATAATGTTTTTCAGTTCTCTATTAATTGTAATTAGTCCTGGTTTCCTGATAAAAATTTGCCATGTATCAGAGCTTGCAATTTTTCATCAGAATAGATAGTTAAAGGGGCCCCAGCTTTCATTTGAGTCTATAATAGCTGCGAAGTGATGAACTTGGAAATTGACCGATCAGAGGCCGTCTATCGGCGGCCATTCTGTATTTGAGGTATTCAACGACTTCGAATCATAAAACTGATATGAAAAATGAATTCCCCGACCCTCAAACCCCCAGGAATGTTACTTTGAGCTACCGTGAACTTCACACTATTGAAAACCCAATTTTCAAAATGGCCGACGGCGGCCATTTTGGATTGTGGCCACTCGCGTCTTCCGCCCACACTTTGGCGAGAGGCACCCTCGCTAATTCTCTCATTTGACCCTCGAGGAGGTCAAAACAATCAAAAAACCAACCTTCGCTCTCCACGGTCACGGGAGTGCCCCAGATGACCCAACTATTCATTTTCTGATAAAAGTTACAGACTGCATGTCATAAATTATTTTCAAAGGTGACTTACCATTGAAACGGGCGAGACCTTAGAGCCCACAAAGAAAAGAAAGCTTGGAACGAAACAAATATCAGTCTTCTCATTCTTCAAGGGGGCTAATGATGCCAATAAAATGGCACTGTCAGATCAAGAGTGCAAACATGGCGCCAAACGAGAGACTGTCCGTGACGTACATGTTTGTCTGATTTGTTTACACGATCCAAAACAGAAAAACAAGAGAGTGTCATTGATTTCTAGAGGTAACACCCATCAAATGAAGCGTCACTACACGAGGCATCATTGCAAAAAAAATGAGCCGTGTCCATTCACATCGAAGAAAGATTTCCAAACCAACTTCCGTCCGATAGATCATCAGTCAATACCACGAGAAGTAAAGGCACTAGCAGCAACTTCAGTCAAAAGTGTAGTCTCTGTCCGAGAAGAGGAAGCTGCAGTCAAAGAGCAGGGCACTTCTGGGCAAGTTGATGAAACGCCCCGAGAAACAGTTACTCATGCCATCATAGATGATGCAGACAGTGAACCTACCTGTCCTGTAGGAGGTGATGCAGGTCCCTCTGAGAGTGAAATTGCAACAGATCAATGCATGCACGGAGATGTCTCCCTAGACATACCAACTACAGAGGAGAGTACTGTACCAAGAGAAGAAGCCTGCACTTCTACGACGTCAAACATTCTGGAGGGGCCTCAAAACCAGGCCGCAGAGGAAGTTTTGTGCAAACTGGTCTTGAAAGTTTTGTGGAGGTCAGCACACCAGACGTAACCACCAGAATGGTTGATATGTTCGAGAATCTGTCCAGAAAAGTTGATAAACTGTCAGGGCAACATAAAGGTCAGGCTACTATTCCCACAACAACATCTTCGGCAATGGAAAGTGAGATGAGCCGATGCTACAGAAAAATGAAAGAATGGAGGGATGTGAAAAACATTAGAGATCTTTACCCTATGTGCGATGAAGATTTTGAAGACTTCGCAGATGGTGGAGCTATTTTGAGATGCGAGACATGTTTCACCCTCTACCGTGATAGGGCAAGAAAACTCACACCTGCTCGGGCAGCAAAGAAGCTAGCAAGTGAGTGCAATTGTATCAGCACAGGGAAATATATCCCTCCTGAACTGATGGCCGACTTCATGCTGGGTCAGGGTGAGAAGTGGCGGAGACTGAAAAGCCGGATAATACAGCATGTGACTTGTTCTGCTGATGGTCAGACTCACTTCAAAGCCCTGGGAATGCTAGCAGAAGACAACAAGCTGAAGCGAGTTCATCAAGAAGCAGCTGAGACTCTCATGAAATGTGCCCTGACAGCAGTGAAGTCAAAATCAGCTGCTTTACATTATGAAAACCAGACGGCTTTCGCATACTCTGTAGGCGCCCAGGTTGGATCCACAGGTCATTCAAGGAAGATGTTTCCAGATCTAGTGAGGTGTTTGCTGTCAGTAATCAATGAAGCAACTCGTAAACAGCTGCTGAAGCCCCTCCCGAGCACGGGCCTACCTCCGCACTATTATCTGACGCTTGATAAAGCAACAGTCAATAAGAGAACAAACCAAGCTGTGATCATTTGTCCGATGGTTGAAGGAGAAAGAGTCCCAATAGCTGTCGCAGCTCCGGAGGTGTACAAACGGAAGGATGATGGGGATATGTCAGGTGGTTCTGCGGAAGAGTCTGCTGTCCAGGCGCTTAACCTCATAGAAACAAAGTATGGAAGACAAGTGCAAGACTCTCTCATTGGTGAGTATTATGCTACATTCATAAATGCCTTCATTGGAATTCTGCAATCTGATTGGCTGAAGAGTTCAATACAAACCGAGATGGTAAAGTGTTGTTTTCCATCTCCATTCTATTCTTTTTGGCTTGCATTTATGAATGGGGATAAAAACGAGGGTGCCTCGGTCTCTCATATCATTTAGGACCTCAGATGACGTCATCACAGACGCAGCAACCCTCACCTACGGCTCGGGTTTCTCAGCCTCTGTGATGACGTCATCATCGGTCTTAAATGCAATGAGAGACCTCGGCACCCTCGTATTCATCCCCTAAATAATTATTTTTAGCACTTTCGGTAACATTTTTCTCATGATTATACTTACATTTTTATAGAACATTAATAGAATTTGGGAATGTGTGATTGCATGATTTTGCAGGCATATGTGAATGTGACTATATCTGTTATGTACGAGAGGTGAGATGCCTCTATGGAAGCGGCCAAGAAACGCCAGGGCTAGGGATCATGGCCTTGCCTCGCCTGATGAGCGTCACCCTTAGTACCTGCGTAGCATACCTGGAGCATTGTTCGACTTTCAAAGGGCAATTCTGCATTCTGTACTGCGTTCTTTACTGTCACTACACTAGAAATTTGGGAATGTAACAGATGTTGAACATGTCCAAAAATGTTCAACTGTCACCTTCTTTTTCGGAACCTGTTTTGACTCCCGGACGCGTTTATATACAGTGTATGTTACATTACTGTATTTCTATAGTCTCACTGGCCCCGGGGGTGTGGCGCCCGAATGACAGCACATGTCAATAATCAATTTCGAAACATGTTATTGCTATTGGTGTTATTAGCAGCCGAGCAGGATTTATTGATTGCTGTGAAAATCATGACGAAGCTTAAAAATGCAAAATGTGTACCGATATGATGTAGGCCTACACTTGTGTTGTGAAACTGCAGGGATAGTGTTTTCTTCCACCTTTAATTTAAGGTGTTTCTGCTGATGGAGTATACCAAGCAAAGATGTTCAAGGAGACCATTTCCAGAGGAAAACCAAAGGAGGCTACGTTTACTGGACAGGTTATCTGGGACCCGTCTCATTGGTTCGATCTCGCAGTGACTGACGTAAGAGAAGGGAAGTGCGGCACGTCGAAGGCATTCTTCTCTAACTTCATTGAGAGGACGAACTCATTTGCAGATGTGCTCAACAGAGGAAAAGGTAATTATATCACTGCGATACGGTACGTTTAATATGGTTTGAAGCGTGTAGCCGCCGTCTCTGCCGCCGCCGGAAACTTTCCGTCCTAGTGCTCGAGATCACGCTTCAACTCATTGTCCGATTATGCTGAAAATTCGCACACAATCATGCCTGCCTTATTGAAATTTCGAATTGGTTCGACGGAGGGCGTCTATGCTCTTTTGTGGCTGCTAATTTTCAAAAACTATGTTTATGGGTCATCGAAGGTCAAATCTGCATTTTTCATAGGCTACATTTGACGAAACAAGGAGGGGATGTTGAGGTCTCTCAGGCTGTACCTGATTTGAGATCAGCTTAGACTTGGAGATATTCCGGTGGAACATAAATTACATGAGTGAAAACGCTATTACTCCTCAGTCGTAATTTGTAGCCAGAGGCGACAGCTGCACTGTCGTTTTAGAACTTAAAACGCACCGTGTACGAGTTGACATGAGTTGACATGACATCAAGCCTTATTTACCTTTCTCCATTCCCATCACTGCCTAAATTGAACAACTATTCTGGCATTTTTACCTCTAGGTAGAAGTGTTCTTGAGGCAACTGCAAGACAACAGGAAGTCAAGGTGACCGTTGCTGGAACATACGTCCAGTGGACAAGACTCGCTAAGTCGTATGGGCTTTTCGTTCCAGCATTGGAAGATGCATCCAGTCACATGCACAAAGAAACCAATCCTCTGCAGTACAAAGTGAAGGGCCAGGTAAATAATTTAACGTAGTTGATTGTCGTATCGCGATCAGTAAGACGCAGATCTGTGCGCACTCCTTCCTATCCATGATCAGCAGTTACCGGTGGAGGTGGATATTTTTTTACAAGGAATTAATGTAATTTTTCTTTGTGCAGTACCTCGTGTTTCATGGATATAGGTTCATTTCTCTCTTTCTGTCGTTATCCATCATTTCTTTCAGGATTTTGTAACTGACCTTTTGCTGATGGTGGACATTTTTGAGCCATTTGCCAGGGTTATGACTGAGTTGCAGAGCTTGGCAGTGCCAGTGTGGAAGACCTCAACGTGGAGCCGTCAGCTTATTGCGTGGCTGGGACGAGCAGCTGACCAATGTAAAACCGATGGTGACTTCAACTACTTTCCATCAATGAAGAAGCATAGCCAGGTGAGAACTCTTACGAAGCAACTCAATTCCCATCCAATGAAAAAATGTGATGTATAATACAAATAATATTTTCATGTATGTCATACATATTCAGAACACCTCTAGTGCACAATATAGTAGAGGCTTGTGACTTGTCGAAAAGAGTCAAAACGGCAAATCTATGACATCTGAAAATTACCAATGCTAACCTAACATACATGATACAGATAGATTACAGAATGCATTTTGAGAAAGGGTTAATTTCCTCCTTTCAACATTGTGATATTGCAGGCAGCGTCAAGCCGACAACTCCCCTGTTTATGGTATCTCGGTGGAAGTTTCTCTAGTGATTGTTTTTTATTTTCTCCATGGTTTTTTCATATTTTTTTTTTTTATAGAACATCAACCGAGATCCTGAGAATGCTGATGAGAGTGCGTGCCCAAAATACCAGAACGTAACACTATGTGTTGGATGGAAGGTGGTGAACACAGTCGTACGGGACAGCGAATCGGAGCTCTCGGGGCAGAGAAGGCCAAGGAAGGAAGTAGTCGAAGATTGGGAAGAGAGAACCGTGGAACAATCGTTTGCTGATGTCAGGGAGTTTGCAGTTGACCTAGCAGATTCTTTGGAGTGACGTCTCACACGGTGCGTCGATGACAGATCTTCGGCTGAGTTTTTCGATATGAGTGAGGTATTTAAACTGCTCTGTGGAAGAAGGTTGACCGATGGTCGAGTAAGAATCAGAGAGGGTGAACTGGAAGAATTCGGCGCGAGTACATTCCAGTACTTTTTCAGTGAGATTTGCGATCTCGTTCACATCAAAGATCTTCATGATGAGAGGTTTGACAACAGACTATATGCAAAAGTCCTAAGGTCGTTCAAAGATGCACTAAAACTGCTCCTCTGGGATAGTCGGCACAAGCCAGTATTGGCCAAGTGTTTCAAGCTGTACGCCGCAAGTGACGAAGCTGCAGTCCAAGAGTCCCCTTTCCTTGGCGATAGTTCTCTGGTGCAAATAGACTATGTCGCGCCATATCAAAGTCAACTCCAGACACACAGTGACTTCAATCTCCAGTTTTCTGGGAAGCGCGAGGTCAAAGCCCAACTACTGGAACCAGAGGTGATCAAGGCCCTGTATTGCAACGAAGAACTATTCAACGAAGCAGGCCCTGTTGCCATGACAGCTCTTGACATAGCCCTGGCGATGGGAGGACCAGAAGCAATTGCTGAGAGCTTCTACAACGTGATGGACACACAGCGACAGCACGGCGGACAAAGCCACGAATCCCTTGAGGAAAGGACACTACTTGACTGGGCAGTGCCAAACGTGCTGCAATCGGAAAGTATTATACAACAGGCAGCTTCTCTCTACAATAATGGGAACAGAGATCAGCATCTCCCTAAACACAGGGTGGGGAGCCTCAAAAAGAGCAACAAAGAATCCTACAAAGCCAGTTAAACTGGATGACGGCGATGAGAGGACCCGACCAGGCTGGGAGTCGACATAGCTGCGGCAACGTAGTCTGGATCTGGCAGTCAGCAAAGTATCCTGAGAGACACATCACGCCAGCATGTAGACAAATCCATTGATCGTCAATTGATCGTCAGTGTGGTCGTGGATGAACACCGGCGATAACTCTTCTTTTCGAATAGACTACGCCACGGGACAGGTATTAATTTCCTGCTTCCGGGAGCGCCATTTATGGCATTTAACCTCCCCATACATCGGATGTGAGAGCAATTGCAAGTGTAGCACCTTTCACACTAGAAATTAGCGGGGTATCTTGAGGAAAATCGGGTATCACAAGTAGATACCGAGGGATCGAATCTGTGCGAAACAAGGACCTCCAGATCTATCTCGCTTACTCAATTAATTACCCCTTACCCTTATCGACCCCTGCACCGCCCGCAATATGATAATGAGCACCTGGCAATCCCACAGGAAGGACGATGGGGTTGCCGATCTGAACTAGCTAAAACTGTGGGATTGCCAGTTGCTCATTATCATATTGGGAGTGGTGCAGGGGTCGATAAGGGGTAGGTATCGTAGCTCAAAGATTCACAAACCAGATTAGTTTTGTGGAATCTGCAGTTGGGCAGTCTACCCCTACCTAACCAATCTGTCACTGTACCATACCGCTCACGTTTCCGCCCACTGCCACGGAAGTCTAGTGGCGTAGTGAATAGTGACTATACAGTCTGTACTCAGCTTTTCAATTTCTTGCAAAAAATCTCCTCTAAATGCATTCCGTATGCTCAAGGTGTTCTCTTCTTGATACTTGTACAAACTGCTCAATGAGGATTTTTTCATACACTTTAGAACAGCTTTTCAAAATGTCCTTGAACGCTCCGCGCCAACCAATAGTGCAATTATTCAGAAATTTCAGGCATGAGATTCATGCTTCGAGGCTGGGTCAACGTGGCTTATTTCACTTGGCAAGTGCCGTTTCCGGCCATCTAGAGGGTCTTCAAATCCCAAAAAAATTGTGTTCGCTACGCGCCAACTTAAGGTGGCGCTCCGCTTAGATAGTAACAACATTATTTCCAGAAACTGGCGTACAACTCCAAAACCGTTTTCAAGTGTCTGGCGTACAAAATAGCTACATTCCAAACTGGCCCTACAGTAGGGCGGAGTAGGGCCTAGACGATTCGAGGGTAAAATTTACCCGGTGTTTCCACCTAGCCTAGGCCTAGACGCCCTTTCAGACTGAGCGTCTCGGGTGAAGTCCCAGGACATGTCCCGGGTTCACCCGGTGGATTTTTCTCAGTCTGAAAGGGGTATGAGAAGAAGATGTCCTTGGCTAGATGGTCCAACCGGCCTAGCCTAGCTTAGGCCCTAGGCTCTACACATGAGCATCGCATTGTAGGCCCTAGCCTAGGCTATGTATTGTCAATGTTGTTAGGCTACTGAGACTCGGTGAGAAAGAGTGAGACCACAGTGCAATGAGATGCAATAAAATCAAGTTACCTCACCCAAGCAATTTGTTTCTAGTGATGCCCATTCGTCAAATGAAAGTTTCGTGCTTCTTGATCATGTCGTTATTGATGTCATGCATTTTCTACCGGGAAAGCAGGTGATTTGAATCCTAATTCTCGTGGAAGTTACCGAAAATTCAGAAAGTTTACACTAGCAACCGAATGAGGGCGCTATACATTTTCATCTCGATATGATATGATATGATACGATCAGGACTATAATTATAGAATCGGGAGTTCTGGTTCTGGTGGGATTAATAAACTCCTCAACAGGCCGGGATGTGAACAAGCATGCAGGATGAGTATCGACTGAGCAGCGTGGCCGGTTATTCCCCGAAATGAGCCTAATTGTTAAAGATCAGTTCCAAATTGTCAGTTTTTAATTTAGACTTGAATGATACGATCGTAGTGGCGTTCCTAACCTCAGATGCAAGAAAGCTGTTCCATTCAACAAATGATCGCGTGAATAATGGATAGCAGTCCTCAGCCGTTGTCACTTTGTAGAATGAGATTGCAGCACTCTTTCTAGTAGAACATCCTCGATCGACTTCGTCAGGTAGGGATCTATGTTCACAGCAACCAATTCATGTACGGACTTATAGATTTACCTGGATTTACCTGGATGGCCATCCTCAACGAGGATGGCCTAAGGATAGAAGGGTTAATTTTCAACCCTTGAATATCCTGCAGTTCTCCAGACGGTTCTCGAAAATATTGACCGTGGGTGCAGTGCCAGTGGCCACATCTTCTGGCAATTCATCCATGTTTTCCAAATACGTTCGAAATACGAGTGTTTCCTTATTTCTAACCGAGATACTGATGGCCTGATTTTCCTGCTATGACCCCTCGTAACTGATCCCTGTACAAAATTGATACTTTCACTGAAGTCCAGCTTGGGCCTCCCATTGATCATATTTTACATCGTGATAAGGTCTTGTCGTGTATGTCTTTTTTTTCTAAAGTCATCAACTTCAACTCCTGCAGCCTCTCCTCGTAGCTATAGTGTATGTATAAGGTTTGGTACTAGTTTGGTCATTCTTCTCTGAACATCTTCCAGCAGTTTCACATCCTTAGGCGGCTAAGAACGCGGTCCCCATACAGGGATACAGTAGGCCTAGTCTAGCTGGTGGGGTCTCACCCGGCAGTGATTTGCACAGTTTCACCACAATTCCCTTGTCCAAGTTGGTAAAGTTCCATTTGATGATGCCCTTTGCTGCTTCAGCACACTTCTTACTGAACTTCATCGATGTACTGACATGTTTCCCCAGATCTCTCTCCGTTTTTATGATGTCAGTTAGCTCAGCTCCATTCATGTAATGGGTTTATTTTGGGTTACCAACATGTCCAAAATGTGTCATCAGCAAATTATATAGTTCTGAATATTGTGAAACAAATAGCCTAGGCCCGAGTATTGATCCTTGTACAACTGAGCTTGATACTTCTTTCCATTCAGATCCATCATCCCACTCAATCCAGTACCACTTGATGCTTTCTGCCCCTCAGCCATTCTTACATCCAATTCAAGATGTGACCCTCTATGCCACGTGCTCTAACCTTTGTAATCAGCCTGTTGTGGGCAGGAGAACACATCCCAGGGGGATGAGAGGGATATATCCCGTACACTTCTTGGTCGAGT
>JAODTT010131008.1:0-14373 GCA_025400115.1 Pentamera pediparva
GAGTTTTTTTGAAAATGCGGGAGATTCGGACAGGTCGGCGGGTGAGCGGGAGACAGCTCGAAAATGCGGGTGACACCTCTGACCCGCCCAATGCGGGTGACTTGGCAGGACCGCGTCCTGCACACGACTGGCCTACGTCAACATCCAAAGCGAAAAATGATCAGGGGCAGGGCCAAACTTCCACATACACCTGCCAGATGGAGGCCGGGGAGCAATTAATGTCGATCCCATGCCAGTCAATGTCGCCTTGAGATGTGGCGCAATGCAATGAGACATGTGGGAGCCCATGTAGTCCTCGGGTGCCTGATGGGTCGGTCTCGTCCGCTCATCAACTGGGAAGTGGCAGTTGTACTGAAGACCTCATGACACTAAAACATTGCCTCTGATGCTCCACACCGGTTTATTAGATTCCTACGGATTCAGGAAACAGACTAGGGCAAATCATTAATGTCATATTGATCTTGGATGAGCATCGGTCATAACTTTCGTAGATCGGATTAGCTCAGACAGCAGAGCATCAGATTCGTAATCAGAATGTGGCGGGTGCGAGTCCCACCCAGGTGCATTCTTCAGCAAGATGTTTTATCTCCATTGCCTCGTGAGGTAGCTAGTGTTGCGCTGTTCATGTAGCTGACTAGCTGCACCTATGAAAAGTCCCTCGGGGGACGCGAGATAGTGGCATATGTTTGTGTGCCAGGTGTGAACGAGTATTAATTGTGCACTACAATGTGCGGGTTTGAGAGCTACCAATGATCAGGGGTAATATCTGTAAAGCGCTTTGATACCGCTGCAAGCTGTGATAAAGCGCTATATAAGAACAAGATATAAATATTATAATGTTCTCTTCTTGACTAGTGCTCAACCTGCTTCCGGGACTGCACATTCTTCACATCCCCATCCAACAAACACCCAGTAAGCGTACCCAGGTGAAGATGCTGGTTGGTGCCATCATGTCTCCATGAGTGAGTCGCAGTAGCAAGACTAATTTCCAAGATTAGTCTCTGTGCAACATTTGAAAAGAAGCTATTCCAGTGCTCACGCACCACACACAGGATTCAGGAATCCCCGCATTAGTCAATATGACTCTCACAATCCCCCAGAGGCCAGAGCCCTATCCGAATGTATAGTATCAATTGCAGTTTGCCATGTACAGGTACTTCATGAACAATGATATGTAAATTGAATAAATAACAAGACTACAAAAGTTAGTTGCATTCTCAGAGTTAGCTGTTCTCTTTAGGTACTTCATACAATGAAACATGGGCAACAATTCACAAGTTCAAAGTGCAGCATATTCTTCAAAGCAAACACATGCTAACATATATATGCAAACAATATGCAAAAAATGTGATCAATCAAGGTGACCAAGTTCAAGGTGCATTGCATGGCAAGAATTGTTCCTTATGTTAAAATGAACCAAACAATGGAACATATACTGTATATATGCAAATGTTCAAAATTAAAAAAGGGATCGTTCCTCATAAGTTCAATGTGCAGCATGTGTCAAGCAATTCATCAAGTCAAAACAACCACATATGCAAACAATATGCAAAAAAGGGTGATCAATCAAGGTGACCAAGTTCAAGGTGCACGGCATGACAAGAGTTGCTCATGTTAAAATCAGCCAACCTAAATAACACATATATGCAGATGCCGAAAGATACAACATAATTATGTCAAAATCAATTGTTCTACATGTAAGGCATGGAATACTGTGATAGTACACTTCAGTCATTAATACCACTCATTTCACCCCTCTAACAAAATGCATCCAAGTCTTCAATTGCCTTTTGATTACAATTCTACAGTACTCTTTCAACTGATCAGTCCAGACAGCACAACAGGAATCGGACTCCCTAGTGACCAGTCGCAGTCTGACCACCCCCCTTGTTATGCTGAAACCATAACATCCTATTGTACTTCCTCATCAGCTGCTGGAGAGCTTTCACACCAAGATGGTGGTTTGTTCCCCTGAAGTAGTCAATTGTCATAAAATGGTTGAGCTTCTCCAGACCTTGGCAGCTGAACGCATTGAGCGAGCCATGCCTCCTAATTATTTCATGGGAGTGTGACACAAACAGATGCATGTACGGTGTGACATACTTGCTATGGAAAGCAGATACAAACAAAGTTAGCCATGCTTTGTTTGCATTCTCAATGTTGGCAAGTGTATCTGCAGATGGAGTTTCCTTGATTGCTTTTAGGGCAATGTATGCCTGGTAGAAATCAGTCCAAACCTTTTTTTTCAACAGCGCTTCTTCTGCTGGTAGCTTGTCTAGCAAACTAAAGAGCCCTGGGATGTTGGAATACACTTTATGCATTTCTGGTCCTGTAAGTTCTCGACATTTCAATGCCTTACTCTCTTTCCCTATGAAGAAACTGAAACCACGTACACCTATTTCAGACAGGAAACTTTCATAGCCGCCTATGTACTTCAGAGACGGCATTTCCTTGTCTGTGAATGCTTTCCGTTTCTCTATGGCATCGTGAATTTTCAGGTCCCTGATAAACAGTGCCAGTAGAACTCCTGTAATTCGGAGGAACATACGCAATATATCAACAATTGTGTTTTCTCTGGGAATATCTTGGAATATTGGCTCTCGTACACACCCATACACTTTCCTTCCCTTTGCCACATTTTCTGCGATTTTCTCATGTTGACGGGGTTCCCCAACTGCATTTACATCATGATAGCAAGTTTTAGGCAATTTGCAATATTTGCACGAGTATGTGCAATTTGCACTCTGCATTCCAAGAACTGATAATAGGAACTTATAATCACCTGACAAGTAATATATGATTTGATAGGCTGTTGTATTCTTCTGTACAGTCTTAAAATTGTTAATTGTACAAACAATATCTTGCAGGTGTTCCTTCATGGTGGGGTAATCCTCTTTATCACAGATTATGGAAATTGGATAATTTCCATGGCCAACATCAGAACCTGCCCTAATTTCATTCAAGAATGTGCATGTCACGTTTACGAATGTGACATGTTTCCCAACCTTTGTGCCATCTCCACCTATTTTCACATGGAGAATGCCATCCTCAATCAGGTTTTGTCCAATGAGGTAGTCCAGCTTTTCTTCCAGCAGCAGCCGAAAATCCCTCTGAATCCCAGGTTTGGCCCCTTTTGTCTCATAGATTGGGATAAATTCTCCCAGTTCCTTCATTCTACGTTTAAGTGAATAAAGTGAGGGCAGAGGGCATAGATTTGACAAGGAGGCATAAGCTACATCAGAGATGTTATACTTGTCTTTGAACATTACAGCTGTTTCAATATCGACATCTGCACAATGAGTGGGTTCAGTCAGACCATCATCACCAGAAAGGTCAAGCAGTTTGGTGGCACCACTATCACATGTATTGTCTTTTACTGTAATAGAGACCGGGCTATAACCGAATGAATTCAGAAAGGACAGAACAGCTCTGGAGTTTTCACACACTTGCCTAATTAACCTTTTTTTGTGAGTCTTGGAATACAGGTTCAATCTCTTCACAGGGATGTGCCTGTTTTTGCCAAGAGCCTTTCTTACCAGTTTTCGTGCAAGAACTCTCACAGAGTGTTTGTACTCTCTCTTTTGCTTTTTTTTTTTCTTGAGCTGTGTTTTTAAATGTCGAATTGTAGATTTTAAACCTTCATTTCCTGTTTCAAGATGGTCATTCTTTTCTTTCAACTTACAGTTTTCAAATTCGCTATGCAATACTTTAAAATGCCATGTATCATTTTCAGACATCCATTTCTGAAAAAGTTTTCGTGATTTTCCTCCTTTCAAACCATTCTTTAGTCTACCAATAGAGGATCTCACATATGTACGAACCTGTGCAGCAATTCGATCTGAATAAAATAGGTTACAAACATTTTGCTGGATGCAATCAAATACATTTTTACTAAGTACATTCAAAGATTTGTGTAAATTACCTTTGCATACATCATACACAATCAGAACTGGAACTTCGATTTTGGTAAATGCCATGAGGTAACATGTCAGAAAATTTGCAGTGATTTGGCTAGCCTACAAAAACAACAAATACAAAAGACTGAGTACAATAGGATGGCACCATAAGGATACTGCAACAGTGTGTAACAAATACATTTGAAGATCGAGTACAGTAACAGCATCACAAGATTAGGGCCTAGCCGAATTACACTTGACATTTCATCAGAGTTCCTCTGAGAATGATGAGTGGACAAGTTCGATGAGTGTGGATATAGTACTGGTAAATGCTGGCAGTCCCGGTCCAGGACTTCTGACATAAGATGATACAGTGAGACTGAGAAGAATTGCCTTTCTAGCTTAACAGTTGTCGCAACTGGATGCGGTTCCCATCCTTTCTTACGAATGTACAAGTCAGTTGAGAGTTCCGTGTGGTCAACTGTTCTGTCAAATTACCGTCGGATCCGATGACGTATTCTTGACGCGGTCTTCTTTTGGTAAAGCGTATCTTGAATGTATTGTCTATGACATACGTAAACTCTTCCAGCATGTTGTGGATTCTGAACTTCCAGTCGAAGGTGCCAAAGAAATCTGAGAGAACTTGATTAGGAATCAGGGCCTTACCTCTCAATGACGATGGCAGGCTTGAAAATACCTCCTCATCACAGTCAATGACGAAACTTACTTCTGGATCTTCTATTTTAGAAGATAGAAGCCGGTCCTTTATAGAAGATTTCAATGTGTCCTGAAAAACTTCGAAGCGTACTTCCAACGGGACCAGAGCGGAGTATGCACTACCTGGTGGTGGCTGCCGGATGATGAGGTCTGTAGACGGAATCCACCTGTCCCACTCGGATGAATAGCCCGTGTAGTGGATGAGATACTGATCTGCGGATTCCTCTAGAATCTGAAATGAAAAACCAAGTAGTGTGTACACGGGTATCAAAAATGTGGATACGGGTAACTAGTGTCCGTACCCGACGGGTACCCGGGTAGTGCCGTATTAGGCTTACCAAGAAAAAAAAAGCCTAGTGTTATAGCCTAACGTACATAATAACGTTAGGCCATAACGCTAGGCAAAAAAAAAGTAGCCTAGCATTATATCCTAACGTTATAATGTACGTTAGGCTATAACACTAGGCTATTTTATTTATTCATAGCGTTATATCCTAACGTTATAATGTACGTTAGGCTATAACACTAGGCTATTTTTTTCTCAACGTACATTATAACGTTGGCCTATAACGCTAGGCTACTTTTTTTTAGCCTAGCGTTATAGCCTAACGTCATAATGTACGTTAGGCTATAACACTAGGCTCCTTTTTTTTTGAGGAACCGGGTAGTAAAATCTGAATCGGGTAGTACGATGGCGGGCGGGTACCTGGGTACCCGTGTAAACACTACGAAAAAGCACTCATTCTTAGATATAATCAGCCCAAAGCTATACTAGTCCATAACAGTGTTAGTAGGCCGACATGTACGACTTTGAGGAACCGACTCTCTGCCGACGTCGGACATTCTCCATCACTGGCGGAAGAGTGGCCTGCCGGTATCAGCGACGGTTGGCGAGTATGCGATGTGGCCGGAGTGGTCCGGGTTCGAGTCCCGTTGCAGGATGCATCACAGGTGGCTGATTTTCAGTGCCAGTGGCGTGGTCTCAAGTTCCGCTGGGGGGTCAGTGGACTTGGTAATGGGGGTTTGTGTCTGATTAGTTGCAATAAGTCACGTCAATGGGCTGTACGCAGTCGCCGTGATGTGATTCCTTGCCAATACTCAAATAATGGTTGCACCCACATAAACAAGTGGTTCAATAATCTTCCGCTCTTCCAGGATCTAGGAAAGTGGCCAGATCCTGGGGTTCACTGATCGCCCGTCGGATGGGGACGTAAAATGGCGGTCCCGGGAGCAGGATGGGATGGTTCACCCCTGCCTCGTAATCATCTGAGCACTAGTCGAAAAGAGAAGGCGAGTTATCGCCGGTGCTCATCCACGATCATCACGGCCAGGGTTCCTCGTATAAGTCCCAGTGACCTGAACCCGTAGTATTCGAATTCAAATAAAAAAATCACTAGCTTCTTTCAAACATACGCTGAAAACATATCTATTTTCAAACGCTTTTACATCGCTGCCGAACATGATTCATGGTGGCAGCGCTATATCAAATCTTTTATTATTATTATTTAAAATTCATGCCTAGGGCCTAGATTATCCAAAATGTGGTTGTGAAATGGCCTTGATCCAGACTGGCACACTGAAACTTGGAAGTTGTATTGACTTAATGTGTGATGCAACAATTGGGTAATGGGTAGTCTATAAAAGACCAAAGACTGCAGACAACATATAGGTTTAGACTGTACGGTGTTGATTATGGACCAGGGATGTAATTAAGGCCGACACTTTCGAGGCCATGCTCTTTTTTTAAAATTTCCATGGGTAACTTGATGGGGTAAACTCATCACAAAATATGCATAATTTACCGATGAGACATTGCGCGGTGTGGATAGCCCCCGGTGTTCTATTCGGGGCAGTGACCGACGTGCCATTCTTCCGGACAGCTACATGTAATCTTTCTCGCAATGCCCGGCACAGCCGTGGTCATTAGGGTCAACATCCATTCGCTTCTAGTTCTTCTAGGCTCTTATTATTATGTGAATTGAGTAAAACTCAAGGGTGAGCAGACTTAGGTTGTGTTTACATCATCAGTACTTTATAAATGATCCCTTCAGCCTCAGGATTTTTACATGGGGGGGAGGGGGGCTAGCCTGCAGTAGACCACATTGTAACACAATCAGTTGAATGCTTTCTCAATGGATTGGGACTTAGGGACAATAGGATCATTTCAAAGTCAGTCATGCATCGATCAGTGTCAGACAGAACAATCATCTAGGCCTACTGTAACTCAATCACAATTCCAATATGTTGACATGCATTATCTAATTTTCATTAGGCTTGAATGGCCGTGTAAGGTCCTACTCCTACTGCCATAGCCTCTGTGCCAGCAGCTAGCTAGGCCCAAACATACATAGCCGTAGTGCAGTCAGCGGTACGGTGCACCATAGGCCTATATCCAGCACTACAACAACATATCCTCTCCCTAATAATAATACAATGGTATCGTCCAACAAGCCCATACAACACAGCTAAGGCTGTGGACATTTTTTAGCAATTTACGTATCGACAAAATAGTCAATACCGGTTCATTTCCTACCTCAATTTCGAATGCTGCATTCGCACTCCATTTCTGGACCTTCCTTCTATTTCGGAGAGTCTGTTGTTCCTCCTTACTGAGCGGTTCCGTCAATAAACGGTAAAAACCAGACGACTTCTCTGCCGCTTTCCGCGGGAAACGTTGGCGTGAAGAGTGAGCCATCATTACTGCACGTAGGCCTACAGTGTAGTTGCCAGTTCACTTCGACACAATCGGTATGACATAATTTACGCGTCAAAACTAATAAATTCACTCTAGATTCGGATGTGATCGCGATATATGAATTTATTAGAATAAATATCATGGTATATCTCACTTAGGAAGCCATGCAACTGCCGCAATCCTTTTAACGATGTAACAACTGAACTCACTTATATTGTTTTTCAACTTGGCAGCTCAGTGTATGCATCAAGTACACATATTTGTAGGCGGGATCTTACGAAATGAATATTCATCCTGCGTGACGCTCCCTGTTCTGATTGGGTGATTCACGTGACCTGTTGAAGAGTATTTTGGCTCTGCGGTGGACTAACTCCCACACGTTCGATTTGTAATGTGTTAAATCGCTTGCACCACTCATGGATAAATACAAAAGGGTACAATACAAACTAAGAGTTTTACTAATTGGTCATATACAATCGACCGTCTGTACAGAACCTTTGGGTTGTATATGTCCAGTCAGGTATAATGTGGAAGCCATTACTGTTGCTTGTTACCCCAAAACACATGTATGGGAGACCGGGGCTAGTCCGCCCTAGGCGAGTCCGCCCACTACCTGTTTGTGATCACGTGACTGTCGGAAAAGTATAGTACCTAAATTATGTTACACAGGTCATAGCAGAGTTCCTAAAAAAACACGACCGGACACATCTCACCACAAAATTTATCGTAAAAAAACATTTTTCGAGTCCTGAAAGTGACATTTTTTTCTGTTAATAATATTGTATTGACCTCAAGACATTACATCGCCGGTTTTAGTTGACATCTCCATTCGGAATGCATGTGATTCGCCCGAAATATTATGCATTCAGAAGCTCATTTTGTGTTTAGAATTAGGCAAATAAGGTGAAGACAAAAATAAACCCATTGGGGCGAGTCCGCCCGGGGCAAGTCCGCCCTACATAAAGACTATGTTGACCAATGGGTATATTCCAAAATGTTGACATTTCCTATTTTAGTCGCACGATCTCTCGTTCTATAAGGTGTTTAAATACTATAACCTATTCAAAGAAAAATCACCACATTGTGTGGACGTAAACAATTATGTATCTTTTTACCGTACTGCATTGCTATGGGAGAACCTGCCACAGCCTAGGAGCGGATTTACCCCAGTGCGGGGCAAATCCGCCAAGTTTTCATTTTGCCTTTAAGTTGTTCTCCTACTTTTATTGTGAGGCATGGAACCCCGAAACTGTGGTCGTTTGTAGCCAAGACATGACGCTCCAGAAAAATAGGGCGGACTCGCCCCGGTCTCCCCTACCATATATAATGCACACTCCTGAAACGGCCCGGTCAAATTGAACAGTAATCGAATCAAATGGGCACCTACCAGAAAACTTATCAAATATATGACCATTTTCGGCGCGGAACGAATCCCACCCGGCAGAGAAATGCAGAGGCTGGCAACGACACGAGTCCGGGCTATTTGTGCGATCAATAAATCGTCCCCTATATAGGCCTACACCGCGCTCCATACTCAGATCGATCTTCTCGAGATAGCTGGGGTGCTATTATGAGCATGTTTGTTCCCCCCAAAGGAAATGACACTTATAATGACCAGTTTTATACGTGCATTTTGTGCCTTCAAGAACTATTCCGCTAACAAATGTTGTCTTCCAGGCGAAGACAACCCGCACGAGGATAAAGCCTATCATTCCATACTACTTACTATCTCAGTATATTCACGCTTGTGTATCATTCTGGCCTGTCATACCTGATTATTATATATACTTGATGAGTTCCATGCGCATCTAGCCAGACACCTTATGTATGTTCAGCAAGGCCTGCATGTATATTCATATGAACTCGGTGAGCTTCACAGTCACACACAGGTGACAAGTAACAGGTGACAGATGTAAAGCTTGGTTTTGCCCTCGGGATTAAACTTCATACGGGAACGTGGCGACAGACTGCAGATGGGAACATCAGATCTTTTGGGATATTTATTCAATCATGGTGATGGTTGGCTGGGAGTTTACATTTTCAGGAGGGCCTATTGAGAGGTAGGTTTGATGTAGCCCAGGCTATACTTTTACACTAACACTTGGATATAAGAGGGGACGCTTTACGCAGTGTGTGAAATCCACCTTCAAACTGATCAGACATATGTATCTAATTTTTTCTTTTTTGTCCATAACATCAATTACCTCATTTTTAAATGTTGAAAAACAATATACATTAGAAAATGACAAGTCAATTGCTTATGTAAATTGACGTCTTGGTCACTACAAAAATGATTTTATATAGGCTATAGCTGAAAGAACATCGCTAGACTCATGTCATGTACGCCGTTTCGTTCCCACTTCGATCAATAATTTTAGATTCTTTTTCACAAATGATGAATTTTGACTACGAATTATGGGTTAGAAACAAACATTGGCTCGTTCTCTATGGCTATCGGGTATGATCGTGAAGCGATTATATGTCCGTCTGGCGTCAACCCCCCCCCCCCTCTCATGAAGAAAAAATAATCCCTGAAGTTGGTGATCCGGAAGTTCGCGTCGTACTGATTCTCGCTTACCAAACTGCCAAGAATCATCACGGCGTCCCGTACTTCACACAAATTTCTCGAACATGAATCGCTATTTGACTATACGATTCACGATCTATTACCAGAGCAGGTACCGTTAGTACCGAATATAATGATACTAGCGGGGATATTAGTTTATAACTTATTCATGGTTTGAACGGAAGAGTGGTATCAGTGGAGCTTCGATTGATTCACCCACTATGTACATTTTGTAGAACTGATGATTTTTCGGAGTAATACAGAGTTTCACGCATTTGATACTCGATAGAGATACTTGTTGTCTCATCCGTATACCAAAATAGCCAGGACCCAATGTCATATACGTGTCACTGATGTGCGCCTCTGGAATTCACTTGACCTTGATCTAAAAAACAAAAATTATCCACACCGGTTCAAGAAAGTACTGAAACAGCAGCTACTTGACAACCCTGGTAGATAGGTATGTATCGCGAAATCCCATTTAAGTAGTAGGCTACTGGTACAAACATATATTGCATGTACTCCTCTTCTTATCTCTTCTTCCCCTCGTCCATCTTTTCTTTTCCATTCTTCTCACTATGTTTTTCATCGTCGTCTTTGCTTTTTTTACTCAGGTGATATTATTGATGTTATTGTTTATTGAAAAGGCCAGACTCGAAAAGTATGTACTTGTTTCTGGCCCTTCCGATCTCACTTCAAAACCTAAAATCGACGAAAGCAAATGTATTATTTCCTGTAGTGTTGATTATGGATGTGTTGTAAAATAGTATGTAGAAGCGCAATGAAGTAGTAAATAAGCTCGTAATCACTACAACACCTGTTTATTGATTGTATAAATGTCTTCGTGAAAACGGCTAAGCCAAATCCATGACTAGCCAAGCCAAGACGAGTGGGTAGTATGTACACTTTTGGGATTATAGGCCTTGCCTTGACAAGTTTTAAATACTTATAAACGCGTTGTCTGAAAAGTGGGAATTCAATATCCTAAACATAGTGGAACAATTTTTTTTTTTCATAATTCGTTGAAGGAGAAATTCAACTTCCTATATGTCGTGTTCCAAAATGAGGGCATCGTATTAGGAGACTACACCTACCTATATAATCTCGGCACCAGTTGAATAGTGTTATAAATTATCTGTGACTATGTCTCTATGAGACAAGTGCATTGATATACAGGAATAACAATTACATATCATGGTATATAACAAAACATAACATTTTTAAATGTATAATTCATATTTCTGTGGATGGTGCTGCCAATAGTTGAGCCGGCGGGGTCATCCCTCAATGAGGGGGAAAAATCAGTGAAGTGTTGCTTGCAGGAGGTCCCGGATTCGATTTCAACATAGCCCTGGGCGTTTTGTCCAGTACTGTGGAGAGGCGAGGTCTTGAGGCTCCCTGGTTTTGCTGTTATGAAGTGGACAAGGCAATTCCTGGGGGTTGTTTCGGGGTATTTACAATAAGTCTTGTCGTTCGACTGTGAACAGTTACCGCCGTTAGACATCATGCTTCCGCTCCTCCAGCAGTCTAGGTTCTGTGAAAGTGGTCGGATCCAGGAGTTCACTGTTCTACATCCAGTATAAATCCTGAGGTAACCGGACAGTCCCAGAACAAATGTTATACTGATTCCTCGCTGCCTTTACAAAAAAGTACAGAGTGGGCTAAACTGGAACCCCATCGCAAATAACAAACGGTTTATTGCAATATTCCGATGAATAAATTTGTATCGAACAAAATTGTATCTTTACTTCCTGGCCACTACTCGTGTCGCGGGGATGAAATAATGGTGGGAATGGATGATGGATCAAGGAAGAAGGACAGGCCACGAGCACGATGAATGGATGGGATCAAGCAAGCGACAGGGCTGCCTATGAATGGACTGCGAGAGACATCCAGGAGCCGGGAGGAATAGAGGATGAAGGTCATGGTCATCACACGGGGTCGGACACGACTCGACGGCACAGGGTGACAAGGTAAGAGAAACGTCCAGCATTGATATAGGTGTTGGAACATACCACTGACTTGAAGCGAATAGTCAGGTGGTAATGAAATGGAGGAAATTGGTAGAATCAGTGCACTCATTAAGTATGGGTCGATCATATGTCCGAATGGCTACAATATCATTCATATAGCGCCACACATATGTGTGAGGAACATTACTTTGGGTTATAGCCTCCTCCTCAATAATACATACCAAAACATTGTCCATGGACTCGATCGACTACTTTTTCCAATGTCACTGTCAGTAGGGGTCATTGTCTCAAGCTTCTTGGCGCAAGCTGCAGATTAGACGTTCGAAAATATTTCTTCCGCAAAGAGTGATCAATGAGTGGAATGGCTTTCAAGGAGATGTTTTATCTGAGAGTGTGAATGCGTTCAATAACGGTCTTGGTTTATTTTTCAAGAACTGTGGGCGAATTCTTTAGGAAATTGGTTCTTTTTCGCTTTCGGGATGTTTTGGCTTCAGGGTCGTTTATGAGGATTATGTCCTCCCTGACCCTTCTCACCTAACTTAACTGAACTAAACTCAACGGCATAGCTGCAGGCATTTTCTGGACATTTTGGTCGTTCAGAGTGGTCACCTCTGAAGTGGCGGTTAGTGTAGGTCTTAACTCTGCAGTCAGAGAAGGGGTTCGCGTTTGTTGGTATACGGTATTAAGATTGTCCTAATATTTAGGTAACGGCAGAGATTCCGAGGTTGTTACTGATGTTGGGAAATGGGGCGACAACATCCCATGAGACAAGGATGTTATCGGGGGAGCATGGTAAAAGTTGAATGGAGATAAATCTATCAGGTAGAATCATACATATAAGATATTCTACCGCGAAAGGTCCCTGTACCTAAATACTAACTTCATTAAAACTTCTACTGTTCACCAGTTCACAACTATGGTACCAGGTTAGATTCTACCATTGTTCTATTCCTAGGAATAAAGGGGTGACTGGTTCTACCTTCTGCACTACTCCCATACACTTTAAAACCACCTGATTCAATTTGACACAGAATTGGGTCAGGAGGGAACTGAACCGAATTTCTGAGTCAACTTTTGACCCAAACCGGGGCAAATTTGACACAATTTGGATCAATATTTGACCAAGACGGTTCGGTTCCCTCATGATCCAAGTATTTCTAGAGTGCCCTGTCTTCCTGTCCATATTAGGTATGTTGAGTTTATTACTGCATTCAAAGCTAAGTTGAAGCCACATCGTCTTCGATGTTGCCTGGCTTCTCTGAGTGGTACGTGACTTTCTATTACTTAATAATCGTTTGTGCAATATAGTATGTAGGACCCCATTGAAAATAGGTTAATCTGTGTTGGCCTCATAGGTGTTGTTCATGTGTCTCTATTGCTCGTTCTTTTTTGTCATTCGTGTCTTGATTCCATATTTGTCTTTCTAACTTGCATTGTCTTGAACATAGAGCACAAATGAACAAAACAAACCAACAACAAATATATACATCTTATACATTATATATACATCAAAGACTACTAGTCGGAAAACAGTCAACCCACAACCCAAACACGCGACGAATTCACACGCGCGCGGGAAAATAAAGTTCTCGGTGTAATTCTCGGGGGGACTCGGGGAACTCGAAAACGCTCAGGCAGCAAACGAAGCGGGAGGCAAGGCGACGTACGTAGATAATCGATGAGAAAGCATCCGCCCGGATGAACATGAAAAAATTGGAAGCAATTAGCAACGGCAGCGCGGCACCCAACAATCTGAACAAAGTATGACGACAATGACAATTAGGGGGAGGACACCCGAAGCCAACAAATTCCACATTTTACTACAGTTTACATTATTTTTTGCCCACGATAAACTATGATTGTGGAAAATTGCCGGTAATTCACCATGTAAACTTGCAGTCAATTACAGACTTGCAGCGCTTAACAGAGTACTTAGAACTGCTCCGGCCGGGACCATTTCCGGTATCTGTGACATATCAGAACTGGGCTGATGCGCATCTCTGAACAAGAATTTCCCTTATTGGATAACGCTAACCGTAATCCCTAATTTAATCCCTAAATTAAACAAGACACAAAACTGTGTCGTGATTCCTTGCTGTTGTACTTACTATAACTGCTTAATCTGTGGTCTGAGGTCATCTGAGGTCAACAGGAGTCAAAGTCTGATAACCTTGTGAACATGATCAGTCTAGAATGTTTGGTCGATCAAGTGGAAATTTGGTGTGTAGGCCTACCGGTAGTTCCCTTCATGGGAAGCTCAAGAACCATTGCTTTTGGTGTAGACCAGGAGGTTGGGGATGTCACATTTCCCTTGTAGTTTTTGATGTTTAATTCACTATCCTCTCTAGCCACTGAGGATGTCATAACATACAAACTAGACATGTGCAGGCGGGTGAACCGCCAGCGTCTATATCCCCGCATTTATCAGTGTGAAACTCATTTGATATCAAAGGGTTTCCATGATCCAAGGTTGTTTGATGACCTCATAATGACCTCCAATTTGGTCAGAAACAAAGGCACCCTAGT
>JAODTT010132116.1:0-14368 GCA_025400115.1 Pentamera pediparva
AATTTGGCGTTTCAAGAGTGAATAGTGTACAATACGTTCGTGGAAAAGGGACGCAACGGTCATTACGCAACATGCCCTGTGACGTCGAAGGGGGGGGGGGCTGTGTGCGCATGCCTGATACAAATTCATACAAAACGTATACTTTTGAAAAATCTGTCACAAACTCATCAAGAATGGGATTCAAATAGAAACATACCCTACGAAGTTGTTTCCAAGACATGAAAGAAGACATTCATGAAGAATAATTTGCACATTAAATCATTCGCCCAAGAATAATGTGCACGTTCAACTGAATGTAACGTCAGACATTCACAAAGAAGCTATGATTCTTTTTTGGTTTGTGAATGCTATCTTACGTCTTTCTACTTTCAATGCTCAAAGTTTCATAACCTAGTGTGTGGAGTTAATGACCTTAAATAGGTTCCCCCCATAACGTCACAAGGACGGTGGTTTTCTCCATTTTTCACGACATATCCCAGCAAGGCAACATGCTAGAACCCCATCAATGTCAGTTTGGAAATGACCTGCCCCATGGCCTTTCTGCAACTGAATGTAACAGTAAATATGTGCGTTATTGATACGCTAATTATTGTGCGTTAATGTGCGCAAATGTGCGTTATTTATGTGCGTTATAAATACGCTAAATTACATCGTAAATAGTTGTATGGATTTTAATGACAGTCCATCAGTCAATTAGTTTACATGCGAATTGACCAATACATCTATTTATCGCTGCACACAGGGAAAATATGGTTCTTCATTTTAATCATTCGATCATTTTGTCATGTTCTCCTTCAATATAGGGGCCATGTCTATGATATTAAATCCCTATAGCATGATAAATATGTGGTAGTAGCTGAAAAAATCGTTTGTAGAATAATAGGCCTACGTAACAATTGTACAATTGACCTTCCTCGGACCTGAGTGATCATTCCGCCGCGCGGTGGTCCATCAAGTTTTATGAATCACTAAGAGTGTCGGCAGTGAGATAAGAGAATTTACACTCGACCAAAAACTGCATGGAAGGAGTGCATATAAAGAGTATGGTCTCAATCCATCCAGGCCTGATCGATCAAGCATGATTACAAACGAAGTTTCACATTGGCATCCCCCAACACATACACCAAATGGCCCTAAATAGTCTCACTAATTAACTGCAGTCACGAGATAACAAATCTGCCGAAAAATTCAATAGACTCACCTTCCCCCGGCACGGCAGTCACATAAAGCTCAAATCCCGCCTCCCCATCTACGTGGTTGCTCTGGAAGCCGATCCACATATTGTTACTCGTGGAGTTCCAGATGGGCGGGGCCACATCCCCATCCACCCGTTCCACGATGGAGGTCAAGAGGGCGGGGTCGTCTTCGCCGTAAGTTATGAAATCACCGTCGGGGGTTATGTTCACGTGAACGTACTCCACCTGGATCACGTGACCTTCCGGGGCGGTGATGTCCCACCGGCAGTTCCTCAGCTCGGGGTAAGGGTCGGGGTAACGCGGAGAGGTAATGAGCCGAGAGGCATAGGCCTCCTTGAGGTGGATATTCGGAATGCCGCATGCATTGTCCTCACCTATGTGCACAGAAAACGGGACAGGCACGGGGGGTAATAATGTATAATGGATAAGGTGATAACTCTGATCCTTGGCAACGTTAAACATGTATCGATGAACATTTCACGGCTCTGTCCCCATACTATCAAACATGTATTGCATATATTTTCACGGCTTTGCACTCATATTTTTCACTCGTAGTGTTAACCATGCATAGATGGACATCACACAGCTTTGTACTCATGTTTGTACTCACACTGTCAAGGTCATTTTGAGTGTCACTTACAATACCCTGTATATTCGTAAGTATTGGGTGAATTATGGGATTTCAGTTGTATCTTGGAGACTCCGTACTTTTCCGAAGGCATTTGGCACGGTAATAATACTAATATTATATAATGTGTGTGGGACTGGTTCTCACTTCTGAGGCGACCACACCTATTTGCGTCATTGATTGACATTTTACGTCCCCATCCGACGGACGATCAGTGAAGTCCAGAACTGACCACTTTCTCAGAAACTGGAGGAGCGGAAGATGTAACGTCCAACGGCGATAACTGTTCACAGCATATTCCCAGAGTCCATGCCAGAAATTACCAAGTCCACTGCATGACAGCAGAACTGAGCAGCCGAGACCTCGCTCATTGAATCGATGAACATTCCACGACTTTGTACTCATATCCGTACTCGTACTGTTAAACATGTGTTGATGATGAACATTTCACAGCTTTGTACTCATATTTTTACTCGCACTGGTTAACATGTTTTGATGAACAACTAATCCCAACATGCTCCCTGCGTCCGCCCCGGGACCACCATTTCACGTCCGACGGACGATTAGTGAAGTCCAGGATCTGACCACTTTCTCAGGAACTGGAGGAGTGGAAGATTTAACGTTCAACGGTGGTAACTGCTCACAGCTGACCGACGAGAATATACCCCAAAGTCCACCCCAGAGATTGCCAAGATTGCCAGCAGTATTAGAAAGCCGAGACTTTGATCATCGATTTGATGAAGATTTTCCGACTTGGTACTCATATTTGTACTCGCACTGGGTAACATGTCATGATGAACAACTAATCCTAACTGGCTCACTGAGTTCCGTTCAATAAGTCAAGAAAGCCAAGTGGTGTTCTTGTTTCAATATTTTTCTAAATAATATAGGCCTTCACTGAATTTCGTATCACGACCTTACATATTTTTACGTAGAGGTCTCCATCAGATCTATGAGTGACGTAACAAGGGACCACTGCCTATAGTATGGTACATTGTGCAGCACCAGAGGGATCCATACCTGAGTCTAGGCATAAATGCCGTTATTGACTAACTAGAATATCAAAATTCCTAATCGTACACATCAAAGGCACGCTACGAATAGGGAAATCCTAATTTCCAGCTTCAGCACAAATTATCGTATGGTATGACCCTCCGCCGGTCGTTAGACCTACCTCTGGCACACCAAATTTGGTGGGGATCAGCCGCATAGGGGTTAGATTCACACAGCGGGGCTCCTGTCTGATTGCAGCTGTCCCGAATATGTTCGCAGTGTTGCTTGCAGATCACTCTCGGGCGTTCATTACATTCGAGAAGGTAAGTTGCACAGAGCACCTCCTGTATCCGAGGAATGAAGAAGACGGGATTTTCATATAGGAATGATGCAAATCGTCAAGGACCCTCGATTTGCGCACTTAGCTTTTACCGGTACATAGCAACACTGAATCCGTGGCCTAAGCTGTTAGCCGAAAATCGGCAAATCAAGTCTAGCTGCTGTATCTGTAAATATTTACTTTCAATAGCAAAAGTACACCTGTGTTGTAGAGAATAATTGTCTTTATATAACACCTAATTATATCCTCATCATATCATTTGGGCAATTGCTGTTACAGGATATTCGTTGAAAGCTTAAACTTGTTCTATTCAACTCAGCTGCGCATCGTTTAATAAAACGTTTAATCTTTTAACTCGTGAAATATGTGAACCATTACACCAAAAAACATTCATTATCTGTATATCATTGATCTGCCGCAGGAGAATTGTTCCGATGTAGTGGCAGGTTCAATCGAATGCCGAGTGCGCAAATAGATGGAACTTTCAGTTCCCAAAGTTACTGATTTCGTTCTTCCCACAATTCCCTTAAATCTTCCTATCTGGGCTATATTATAGAAATAACAAACTGATGGCCAACCATGCTGCCCCACAAACCTAGAAATGTTCGACATACGCAGATTTTTACGAGGATTTTCGGTTTTAGTCGATGGTAACTCTAATCCCTAACATAATCCCTAATCCCAACAATGGATAAAATCGTTTTCATTCAATGCAACAGCTAATCACGCCAGCTGTTGTGAAATATACGTACTAACTGGTACAGGCGGAACGTCATGCACTGTAATCATGCATCCTGGATGTGGGGCATGTCTTGTGAAATAATAGGCGAGTGAAGGGAAATTCACTTTTATCATATAACATCTGTTGCTGTTGCGGAACAACACCCTCAGTCAATGTAGAGAAACGGGATTGAGCGAAACGTAGCATCGCTCCCGCCTATTTCCAAGCACAGAACGTTTTTCACAATAACAGTCACATAAGGAATATTATCTACTTGTGAAAGTTATCCCGAACACATTGTACCGTTCACAGGCGCCAAACCTGCAGTCAATTCATCTCCGTAGAGCAGCATGTATGTATTGACGATGATCCAGCGCCCCTAATACACATACATAAATACGTACATGCACTCCCAAAGCTGCAGCCATTTCAACCACTTACACACGTGTGTACTAGGCGCACGTATAGCATACTCATATCCACTTCCTTAACGCGTACCACGAAATACTCGTCAGGGATATGGCCGATTCCCAGCTCAGCTTGCGCCCTCGCCGCTTCGGTCGACCACGTGGGGCACGGGACACGCCCACACAGTGACGTCAGCCCAAGGGCGCTCGACCGTGACGTCCCAGCGCTATATAGGAACAGTTTCAAGCAGCCAGCTGTCAAAGCGACGAGCTCCGAGTGCAGCAAGACACACAAAGCCCGCCAGAGCTCCATTCAACTAAATACTCGTTTAGGTAGCGAATGTACGTACACGCATACATACATACATACATACATCATGCGAACCAAGTATGAACTTCATCTATCGACTAGGATCTTAATCTCAATGGAATTTCCCAGGAAATGAATGACAACATATGGGAATCATCGGAATTCCTCATGGAAATTGCTTTCCTCCTACACAGACTTATGCTTGCTTGGGATTCAGACAATTTCAAAATAATGTGGCTGTTCATGTCACATTCCTAATGAAATTACTCATGTGCAATATATTGGAAATGAAACTCACTATAATGGCGTACGGTACAGTGTTTGTTTCATTCAAATGCACCCCTAATAACTGATGAAAGCAGATCCACAACACTTTCGTGACAATTGTAATGGCCATCATATATTATCAAATGTTTAAGCACTCGGAAATCAGGGTTGTTGCCATCTTTTATGAAAAAAATCTTTCCCTCACACTAAGGTATCGTAGATCATTGCTCCAGAGGGTATCCACAAGCCTGACATTTTGACATTCTGGCAGTGGGCTCATACCGGTGCTGGGAACATAAGGAGCTCCCGAAGCATATGGAAAAAGTAACGAATCATAACAGATGATTATTGGAATGAAATTACTACGCCCCTTTTCACCACAAACACCTTTTTTCCCTGACAAAATAGAACCTAGATCGTAGATTTCTTAAATCCATCTAATTCCAACCAGCCACTAGGGTCGCAGGCAAAACATTCCGGTTGGCTGGAAAGTCCTACCACGCAGGGCTGTGCCTAGTCTTTTTCAAGACTCAGTGACCCTTGACCCCGGTAACGGGCCTTTATCCGCCAGCCATTCTAATGCGGATGAGCTGCGCCAATGAGAGTGCATCATACATTAGAACGAATCTCATCATATGTGTACACGCGCGCGTTGTCACAGCTATTTATAGTCCTATTGGAGGAAATAGAAAAAATGATGGGATTGGCCCCTTCACAATGGTAAGCAAGAATTAACAAGTTCCTAAGACGTTAGAACAGGAAACAACCACTGATACATACGGAAGGAACTAGAGGGAACCTCATACGTGTATGACTGAGAATACTAACGTCCTAACTGAGACTAGGCTGTGCCAGGAACTTTTGGCATGTTTCATTCGAGGTGACGAGAAAATTGAAGCAATCATGGTAACGATCGTAGAATAATTCTCCCAGTTGGTTCTCGGAAAGAGAATTCTAATGAGTAAAGAAGGGTTATAATGGCTATAAATAATAGCTTCAAAGATGATAACAATAAGCAGCTTTCTTTGTAAGTATGGCAAACATGAACAACACTCTGAACCTTACAGAACAAGGGCTGTGTGACTATTCTACGCCAGTTTACCTCTTTCTCCATGAATTCACAATTTTATTACAGGCACCATATGATGCGAAATTAGGAGGTTGATTCTACTAGGGTGGGGGTTGGGTTGATTCTACTAGAGTGTGGGTTTCATTACAGTAACGGTATTTATTGCACGAACCTGTAACTGCTGACGATCACACGAGATGACCTTCGCTGCAAGCTCCATGTGAAGGTTAACAGTATAAAGCACCTGTCCCTGTTGGCTGACGTAGGTTTCGTTATACGGCAGATAGGGGGCGCACTCCTCTACCTCCAAAGGTTCACAAAAGTCAGGTGCGGACCCTGTCAGAGGATGAGAGAAGAGTGCTAATGGTACAGTAGTTATCCTAACAATTGTAGCAGTTCAGGTTGACATTTAGGACTTTTAATCCTCAATCAGGAACACCCAATGTGAACAATTGGTCAATAACATTCAACAATGACCAACTTTCATGATCATATGACTGAGACTGCAGAAGGAGTAGCTTTCTTCTCACAAAATGACCGAAATTGACCACAGGATGACCACTGATCTGAATTTTGTGAACACTCTGGATGTCCCTCATCATTGTGACCATAGACAGACAGACATGCACGATCTTTACAGCTCAGGTGTATTTACTTTGACTTTATGAAGGCGTTCGATGTAGTCCCACATCATCGTCCGTTGAAAAATGGTTTGTTATCGTTTGTCTGGCGGAATAGTTGACTGGACAAGATCTTCCTTACTAAATATATGTCAAAGGGTGAGACTAGGGCAAACCCTGATTTCGTCGAAACGGAAACAAACGGGCGGCGACAATAAAGTGGGACTTTGACCAGCAGGAGCCTGGGGGGTTCAATCGGACCTTGATATATATTCCTAATTCATGATTGAATAATCTATAGTGTAATCTATTGTGATCGAATCATCTTTATTCGTGTACAACCCTACTATATAGGGTGAGCTGAAGATGTGAAATAGCTTATATCCTTCAATCTTTGTCTGGATGGCTTCAACAGGGTGTGCACCATACGTTACCATCGAATGCAGCGTAGTTGATGAAGTCCGCGAAGGCTGACACCCGCCAGTTAACTATTGGTAGCCCTCCTCCGCAGCCGTAACCCCAGCTAGTTATACCGACCATGTCCCACCTGGATCCATCAGCCGAACACACCAGCGCATTTCCAACGTCACCCTGAATAGAAACAAGACGTCTGAAAGGCTAATTGATTCCTTGATTGCCTTGATGACCGTTGACCTCAGATGACCTTTAACCCGACCCCAAAGTCCGAACCATCAGGGAACATGTACTTAATATGGAGAAACCACATACCAAGAATGAGCTTCATCCATCCACGTGGGGTCCCAGTCGAGCTATCGTGTTCACAAGCTAAAATATCAATTGACCGCCCTGACCGCTGTGAATCTTGTTCCGGATCGGGCATATCCTGAGATACCCGGAGTTGTTGGGAGGGGGGCTGGCTGGTTAGGCGGTATCGTCGAGGTTACTGAAGGTCATTCAATTCAACTGTGTAACTTGCTATGATTAGATTTAGGTATATAATTCACAGGAGATAATCAATTACCATGTGCATGGTATCAAATTACAGAGAAATGATTTCTCTCCAAGATTAGGGCTTTGGAAGGGGCGCTGGTCATCCATCATTGAAAATCACTCCTTTTTGCATTAATCAAGTTGGCAAGGGACAACCACTCCGCACGTGTGTATGGTATCAAATTGGAGAGAAGCTAAGTCTCTATGAAGTCCTATAACTATTTCCTATCAGTGTTGTGTCAAAATGTGGATTTTCACCTAATATTGTCAGAAATATGGAATGCATTAGAGTACATAGGCCTACATTAGACCTACTTCTGCTTATCTTCGAACAATGTTCAGAAATGTACACAATATTAAAAACAACTGTCCATGTATATCGTCATAATTAAATACCTCTAAGAACAACAGATTTATCGCTTTCAGAACAGAACATATATTGTACCGAGCGAGGTAACTCAAAATTGAATGGAAACTAGACATTGGCAGGCGTGTCAACCGCCTATGTGTGTATCCCTGCATTGATTACCTTACCTGCGCTGAAATTGTGAAATTGCATAAGCAGCGTCAATTTAACCTCCGATAACCTTTAAGTGACCTTCATATTGCTCAGGACCAACTATTGTCCACATACACCAAGTTTTGTTTGAATCCTACAAAGTTAGAAAAATCGTGTGAATCATACACATTTGGCCTCCAGTGACCTTGGAATAACCGCCATGTTTTGCATGGGGCCAACTGTAGCCCCCACACACCAAGTAAGTATCCTGTGTGATCGTAGCTAAGGCAGCCCTTTTCACCTGCAGGAGGAAACCATCTGTGTCGGAAGTCAGAGCTTCGGGGGAGGACTCAACGTACAAAGCATATTGTCCTGAGTTTGCTGGAATCAGACTTCTGGTAGTTATCAGCTGCTGACGTATATACACAGCCATGGAAGCCGTCCTATAGTCATTCTACGGGTAGATGGTAGATCTCATGTGTATAATTCCATATTCGTGTGTCTATCTCACACCTCAATCTTTCTCACACTTACACAATGCCTCTTTCCATTTCGTCTACTGTCGCCATTTCTGGCCTAGAAATCGACATCGTTTAATCTGGCCACCCCATCGTCCTCTCTTTCGGCAGAATTAGAGACTTCATGTGACCTTGTTGGAGCTGAGTTCATGCCTAAAGTCTATTCATTATATAACTTATATATTCGGGAGATCAGTTCTCTGAATGTTTACACAGGTGGATCCCTCATGTGTGCAATTTCATATTCTTGTGTTGGCTCCTGTATCGATTGTGGAGCAGGGATGTTTACCACTGTGGTGAGCTCTTCGTTTCGATCAGGCATAGGTATAAATCTAGTGCCAACCGGGACAACATTCAGCTTGAGACATGTGTACCGTCCAGACATGTCTCACCTTTCTGGAGAGACTATATGGGTCATTCCATCAAATAGGGGGCCAGTGCCCAAATGTCCTATTGTTGATGTCTTCATGAGGGATTACCAATTCCATGCTGGCCACATGTTTATTCCTGTGATTTTGTTTTGTTGTTGATATTGGAATGTACTGAATAAAATGAAAACTAATGCAACCAAAACATTGAATTGGTCTAATTTTGATAGTAAACTTACAAAAAATGTCCGCAAAAAAGTATGACATTTCTTACTGGTGCCTTATTGTGTGATATATCTTTATTTTCTGGGGGTCATTTCGTTATTTTTCAACTGAATAACTAATACCAGAGAACTATGTTTAGTGATGAACTCATTATTCATAATTAATGTTCTTTTCTCCCAATGATATCAATGTATCAAAGGAGGGTTTCACTATGTAAACTTTGGTGTCTCGAATTGTTCACACGTTAAACTCTTCAAATTGACTATAGATTGAACAAGAAGAGTAAATACATTTTTCTTATTTCTGTTCCCTGAAGACTATGTGGTAATATGAATGATGAGTTTGCATACACGTCAGATAGAAGGTGCCCAAAAATTTGTTCGAAATATTAGCATGTTTTTCGGTGTTCCTCCCTGTGGGTAGTTTCTGATAATACCAGCTAGAAAATATAACTGTGAGCATGACTATTCGGGAGCACTTCACAGATTTTGCAAACTACTCCAATTTGTTCAGAAATTTGAGAAAAATCCCTCGGTGTTCCCTTTACATATGAAATCAGGCGAGATTCCTTATTCAGCCATAAAAATCCAATAATGGTATCTATTCCAATTTTTATTTGATATTGTTGTTAGAAGTAATCAGAATAACAGAAAGAGATCAGTGGAAACCGGTGTTAGGGTGACTTATGACAATGCTAATATTTTGGTGTTCCCTCTACATTTGGAACCCCCTAATATCCACTTTTTTGGAACTTTGGATATTTTTGGTCAATATTTTTGCCTAAAATAGTTCTGTTTATTCGTTAGAATGAATGTCCATACCATATATTTCCAATAGGAGAGAAATTGAGATGACAGTGGGTGGAAAACTTATTTCAGGTGTAAAATGTCCATGTCATGGGTTGGCCTCCTAATTCATGGAATTAGCCATTCGCGAATGACAATAACAACTACTTCTGTCTTCCTGTCATCTTGGGGCAGTGTGGAAGTGCTGGTCACATCAATATACATTTTCTTCTGGTGTCGGTGTTCGGTGAAATAGTGTGTAATATCCGGGCCACTGGCCTTCTTTGTATCTGCATTGTATGTCTGCTCTAGGAGTAAGTCACAAGAGACAGTATTTCGTTTGCCATCAGCCCATCTCCTCACAAATGGCCGGTCATGAAGGCGTCCTGTACTTCTGGGTCAGTTCAGGTAGGTCCCTCATTTCTGCCAGATAGGGAGGAAAGGACTGTTGTCCATATTTGTGTCCATCAGCAATCAGATATGGTTAAATTCTCGAGAGTTCACTGAGATGCCCTTCCCAATCAGCTCCTCACTGGCAGTAGATGAACCTGTGAAGCATCTACTATCTCTTGGAGAGTTTGCCTCACACAGAATTTGAAGGGCATGTATGGTCTGGTTGTATTCTTTCTCTCCCTGAACATCTTCTGAGCGGTCCTTCCTGGCATAGACTAGCAACAAAAACGGTTTCTGCAACTACCTCCTTGATGATTTGGCATAGTGCTCGCATGTAGTTGTAAGCTCGGTGGAAGCCACCAAGCAGTAAGACTAAATTGTAAAACTCCACACAACGCTCATCTCTGATGGCTACTGCAAGCTCGCATGTAGCCTGATCTCAATTGACAACTGGGTATTTGCCGCCGAGTGCGTGTGATGTTCCTTGGAGTCTCATCATATTTTTCTCAGAACAGCAGGATCATTCGAATAAAATGGGATCTGTTTTTGTAGGTCAGTATTGCATGATTACCTAGCAAAGTCAATTCTCATGCCTGCCCTCGACAAATGGCATTGTCGGGTAATCCTTTGATACGGACATCCACCTAAACAAGGACAAGGAGAATAAATAGACAGGTTGCACATGGAACTCCATGAATATCACTAACAGTGTTTCCTACCTCGCACTATGAATCAACATCACTCCGGCAATTAAATGGTTCTCACTGCATAGAAATGTACACAATTTTGTCATTTTGCCACTCTGTTTCTTCGTGTTTTGAGAAGAGTGAGGAAGCACTGACCGCCCTGATATTCTTCTGATCCATGATTGACTTTGTTATTCTTCTGTAGGTCTGCATCAGTCATTGCACCATATAAAAGTAAGAACAGGACTTGTGTGTCTAGTGCAAATGAAAAATAACCTAAATTTGCATTTCCAATTTATGGCATATTGTTGTGTTTCGGGCGTAATGAAAATAAACCCCAGCTACATGTACTTACTAGCATTTACATAGGTCTTGTCACTGGTTGTCTCATGTAGGCCTATGAACATTTTGTTTGCAAATATGTGCCAAGTGCAGTACAGCATATGGCCTAAGCTTATAGCAGTTACACAGTATGTATATGTCAGGCTGATCATTTTGTGTTCCAGGGAATGTCTGAGTGCACACTTCAAAGTCCTGTAGATTTTTTGGAAAAGTTGTCATCATCTTGTTATCTTGCCATATCATTGTTCATATATATGAACAGATTTTCAGGAAGTTTGGTCTTATCACATTGTATACATTTTCAGATAGGGGGATGAGTCATCGCGATACGATTTATATTTTCAGGGAAAATCAGTCAAAAATTGCATTCCTAGCGATCAAATACTGTAAAAATCACTTCAAAGCACCTATCATGTGGTATCATATTCTAGAGAATTCATTCCTCTGTGATTTGGTACCATACACATGGTAATTAGGCATCCCCCGTCAATTGTATACATGAATCCAATCATACCAAGTTACACATGGCGGCCTCCTTGGAAAATGGCCGCCATTTCGTATCCAGCAACATATTTTCGAGGTAGTCCACATAGAAGTTGTTCAGAGAAGTCCATTGAACAAGTTCATACCCAGCAACCTTTTACAACATTCCAGGTCTCATTTTCTCCAGAAATGAGGTTTCGCCCCACCTGGGTAAATATGCTAAATAAGTAGTCTAATTAGCATAACTCATGCGATTTGTGGGAGTTCGTTGGATTCTCACGAGACTTGGTGATTGTGCTCTACTTTTAGTCCTGATAAATTTACCAGTATAGCCGAGGTCACTGACCGTCACTCAATGTGACTAATTTACATAATTTTGCAAATTTTTGAAGTCTATTCTATTTTCTTGAAACTTTGTGGATATGGCCTTTTTTCAGTTCTGATCATTTTAAAGGTAGATCCGAGGTCATTATGTTCGCCTAATTTGCACAATTCATGCAGAAAACTGAACTTTAAAGAAACGTCAGTGGATGTGGTCCTAGCCTTTCTGATGCGGCTGTTTGCGTGGTGCATGATAGCAGAAACAACTTATCATGCAACAAGGCGAGACATTTGTGGCGGTCGCTATAGGTTCTTTTGTTGCAATGTTGCCCACTTTGCAGACTTTGTTTTACTGGTGGCGACCACAAGAGATGAGTACCCTTCCTTCCTGTCAGTCGAGTGTCCAGGATGCTGGTTAGACGGTAGGTCGGGTAACTGGTTATGGAGGGGGAGGCTGGTTTGATTTGTGGCTGGCTAGTGAACGTGCTAGCTTCCTCTATCGCAACACCACATCTTTGGAACGAATTCGAAAACAAATTCTACGTCCTGATCATTTGATTACGTCAAAACAGACGGGCGGCGACAATGTTGGAACGCTGGCCAGCAGACGACAGGGGGCTTTACCATACATCTGGCAATCGATCGGCAACGTTTGCTGACAATGGTAATTTGTATGCTGCTGAACACTTCTGCATTGGGTATGGATTATGCTCCCCCTCTGAACAAGAATTCCCCTTCTTGGATGACGCAAACCGTTCAGGAACCAATCAGGAAATACCTTTTTGGGGGTTCGCTTCACCTGTTCAAAGTGAGGTGCTGAAAATGAAACTCTAAGCCACGGTGAAAACAAAGCGTTCTTGCTCACTATGCATGCGACCGTGTACGTACATACACTGGGCTTGCTCTCCTCTAAATTCCCCCTTGAGTCGCAAGTCAAACCTCCTAAATTTTCCAACACTGCATCTATGAGTCAATTTCGCACGCTGCCTAACACCGTGGTGCCTGGAAGCGCTTCTACACGCTCTCCTGTCCCTCCGATGCCTTGAGACACAAACATTTGATTACAGGGCACTGAGCGCACACTCGCAGCAGTGACGTCGCGTCACGCACTTACGCTCCACTGAGCTTCGTTCTGCGGCCGTTTCCTGTAGTATACTACCTGTTCCGACCGGCGGGTGCACGAGGGAGGACGTGTGTGAAGAATGCTTTCTGATATGGTGGTCATGTGATTAGTTCTTCGAGGCCTGGAAGCGCTTTAACACGCTCTGCTGCCTCTCTGCTGCCCTCTCGGAAATAACTTGGGACCCAGAGGCCTGAACTCAAGCTCTCCCTCACTCCATATGTTTATACGTACCTGGCACGGGCCTTCCGACGGATCGACCTGTCGATTGCAGATCATGTTTTCATTGGGTAGGAAGTATTCTCCAATGTCCTCAATTTCATTGGAGCAGGACTCCAGGTCGAGAAGTGTCACTTTCCCTTCTTTCAGGTACTGATTCACCGTATCTGTGGGTAGAATGGTTGCGAGTCACTTCACTGGGGTGAAATGGCTTTGAGTGTACCATTAGTGCAGCAACCACCCGAGGAAAAAACAATCCAGGATGCCAACACAGTAGCCAGAACACAGCTTTCAGACCTTAACCCTTGATGTACCGACGATATGGAACATTCAGGACAACTGTTTCTGATGGCCATTTTCACAAATTTAGAGGCATTTTTGCAAATGCAACCCTAACATAAATGAGAAGTTAATGCGTAGGCGAATCCAAAAATAAAAACAAAATGGCCGCCCAACCCAAATATGTTGGCATATTTCCGATGGAATATACAAAATATAAATCATACATATTTTCACCGAATCATGAGTTTGGTGGATTATGTTGCATCATAATCCTTCTACACTGCTAAATTACCCTGAATTATTCCTCAAATGTCATATCCATGTATTTTCGGGAGATATTTTGACCTAATTATCCATCGCCGAGAATATGTAATAGCCTAACACAGTAAACTACGGTAGGCCTATAGGCTAGGCCTGAGCCAACGGCTAGTGTTGTCCTGGACCAACACTAGGCCTAAACAATTGAATAATTTACCTAGTCCCAATGAGAAACATCTATTTTCTCACCTCACCAATGATTCAATCGGTTCATGGAGCGCCAGAATCCCTTTTCCCTCTCTTTTCCTCTTCATTTGTTATGGTCTCGTCAAGTTACTGTTTCGCGGAATAGGACCACACGTACAAA
>JAODTT010133227.1:0-20465 GCA_025400115.1 Pentamera pediparva
CCCGAAGCTAAGTTCTGAGCAGGCGCACTTGCAACTCTGAACTCGCCTATCTGGTCAGCTAATATCAGTGAACATTGTCACAGTTTTCTGTTAGTCCTGTAAAATGTAGTATTCCGTTCACTATAATACGATATACCGGTTGTCTTCTGTATTGCTCATCTCCTTCCGTTTGTGAGAAAGATTCTACCATACTCGCCAGGATTTGGATTTGGTCACGTTATTCTACCCATGCTCACTAGCTAGGTGAATCCATTGGGACATATACGGTGACTTGTTACTTCATACCTCGCCACGCAGTTGTGACATATCGTGGTAATAACATGGCGCTATCATGTCATACCGGACTGTGAACGTAGGCTATACACGTGATTAATTCGAGGCTGAGGACTCGTGTCAATGACTGAAAATCTTAAATCAAGCTGTTACACTAGACCCCGTGGGTGGTAATTATGCCTTGTGTTGCGGACTGCAATTGTAATTCGTATGTTCAGTTGTCAATCGAACGTGAATGACCCCCATTGCTTTCGGCGAATTGCGAATGTCATATACAGTAAGCATACAAACTATTATATGATTGAAATCATGAGTACACGACAACTTACAACACAACAAGAACTAATGTGGGTACAACTGAAAGAAAGGCTGTGGTCTATTCTAATCTCTAGGTGGGTTCTTAATCTCCAATTTGTTGGAGACCACTGGAAGTGCTGAACATGACTTGGAAGAAAATGATTCCATCTGATTAGTTGGCCTATATCAGGAAAATCCAACTTTCAAACTGACTTTCAGTCGATGAGACAGTGAAAAATGAGGCAAACCTATTATTGCGCAATTCACGGGGGGGGGGGAGAAAAAGACCTGCTTGATGCAGAGTCAATGCAAATTCACCCCTCCCAAAATCCACAGAGTTCGTAAGAATATATATATAGATGGAAGCAATCATTGAACATGACTTTGATCATGAGATCTAACTTGCACTGTTTACTTTATAGAGAGGTGCAAATTCAGCAAACACTGTGTTTTGCAATAGCGGCATCTATTCGGGTTCCCCTTGTGACGTCATCGGACCAAAACAATTGATGTCAATTATACAGAAACGAGATGAGTTGGCAACTTCAAATTTGAGATTTATGGGTCATGAAATACGCTCTTGTCATCTATGTTAGTTTCGAAACGATCTACTCACACTTCCATCGGTCTTCAAGTTCAACGGATGTGAAACGATGGGTATATATTTGTAAGCTGTACAATCTAAAGGCACTTTTGATTACTCAACCAAAGACAATCACTCAAATAAATTATATGATCTCGCATAGTAGGCTAATGCACTAACTCAGCTTCAGCTTCTGCGATTCTTTGGGCGGGATCTGGGTTGGTTGGTTTCTATCATTGATGAATTGTCCTGTAGAATTCTAATCCTAATGAGAGGGTTCTTCCCAAAACGATTCCACGTCCTCTATGCACGTATAAAGGATGTTTCTGTCCGATCCCAAACAGCGGATAACAACTGAATAGGCTATTTCACTGGTAGGCCAAACAGTAGCATAGGATACATATAGCATTGCCGTTGATTTCTGGCATTTTCCTGAGAAAGAATCATGCCCCCTACCTGCATCGATAGAAGGGAAGAAAAGCGACAGACACCATTACCAATTTTGCCAGCATCACGTGGATGTATGTGCATGGTGTTATGCAGAGAACCGTGAAGTTAGGTGACAGTTCCCTGCATGGTGTATGCACTGAAAGTAGGACATCATACCACCTTTAACTATGATGCAACCTGTGAGGGCCATATTGTTGACTTAGTTATGGCACCTTCCCCTTTCATGACTCGTGAGAACGAATTTTGTCAGCTGCATGGGAACTATATCGTCCCTTCACGCATAGAGCTTTGAATGACAATGATTTACGTTACAGGTGTACCAATTATTATCTCTGTTATATAAATTATGTGCGTGGTATCGACATGCGCCAGCTTTATCCGTGCCAAATGGATTGATGCCATATTCGGGATACATTGTGAATTTGCTTTGTCACCATGGGAAAATAATTGATCATAGGTAAACAAGTGATAATTAGCCGTACGAGTTTCGAAGTTTTCGACACCGCCAGTCGCATCCTAAAGTAGGTTATGGCAAGGTATATTTTTGACAACTTTCACCTATTTTATGCGACCCACCTGTTGCGGCACATGTGATGTTATAGATTTTCACGAGTTTTTTCTATAGATTTTCATAGAGTTTTACAACTATAGCGCAAGTTCCCAGAATAGCCTATCTAGTGGTGTGCCCGATATAGACTACGCGGCCTATATTGAAATACGGTCTGCTATTCGTTCCAGAGATCTTTTTAATGTCCTCGGAAAGTTTCAGAACCTACCAATTTTTCGTAAATTCTACTGAACTGTCAATCGTATCGTGCGTTTCCGCACTCGACTGCTGAACAGATTCGAGCCTTTGTAAAACGGAGTCAATGCAGAAGACATACTTTCGAAATCGCTTCAGCGAGCGAATCGAAAATAGACAATGAATGAAGTTACGACTTTAAAAATAAACTTTCAAATCCCTTTGCAAGATATGAAACAAGAGATTCATTAACTTCGTTTGGAAATACTTTCGAATTCTTCTCATCAGAGTTCTTCTCATCAAATCACAACATTTAATGTGTAAAGTCAAAGGAGAGCATCCAAATCGTTCCCTCGGCGAAACTAAAATTGTGGGTGCATGACATACTGTTGGGTTTTGCCATATCCTCTCTCCATCCCTGTTAGTTTATAGACAATCTGTTGAATGACAATATTGACCTGACCAAAATTGCTGCCAGGAAATGAATATACAGCCGTTTGTCACATTCTACAAAATCATGGACGTTCCACTCTGCAGTGTTCAAATTTTGAACCTTTCCACTACTGTTCCAGTAAATATTGCATTGTAATGAACTATTTTGAATGAATGTGAGAAAGTGGCGATATAATCACATCGATCCAAATTTTTCGGTAATGAGGAATCCTTACACAGAAACTGCTTGTCTGTACTGCCGTGACCTACATTATGGGCTACTATCATTCACTTCCTTCATAATAAATTTGAAAATAACATATTAACTTTGCGTCGGAATTGTTTCAGCGTTCATTCACATTTCAGTGTGAAGAATAAGCAAAGCTACTGGGACACTTGTATTTCAATACATCACAGCAAACGTTTTACCCTTGTTTGTCTTCTGGCCACTGCTAATTCCATGCTCCTCAACTTTTAATTTTGAGTTATAATGAATTTACATTACCTCTAGGCGCCGAAGTCCTTGCGTTACAAATGTTCATGCATTCGTATGGATTTGGCGCCGAACAGAAGTAATCAAAGCACACCGTTATATCGACCGCAGACGACAGGTATTAGCACTGTGTGTTGCCGAACCGCGATTAAATCTCGTCAGAGGAACATAATTCTTTATGGAAATTTAATTCAAGGCCGATGTCAGTCGCTTAATTCTGTCTGTTTGGTTGTCTGTTGCTTTTAGTTGAATAAGAACACCTCAACCATTTGATCGTATTAAATATTGCGTTTTTCCGTAATGCGACAATGACGAATGTCCTTGCTCTTTTGCGACATTAAACCGACGCGTAATTGCATGGAGTTGATAAGACTAGAGAATCGTATTTCGGTGTGTCGCTATGCAGAGGTTCGACGTCACCTGAAAGAGGTTATACTGAGGTTCGAATCATCTGATTACGATCAACGTTACACAGCTGTTGATGGAAAACAATAATAGAGTGTGCTATGCTTCGATGGAAATATACCGCCAAGGTGTTTACCACTGGCAAATCAAATCACGCTTAGGCGAGCGCACATAAAGTTCTGTTCGTTTCGAGAGAAGATTTTGTGTCATATTCTGATATCTTGTAACGTAGTAACACAGTCGGTCATCCCGGCTGCTTCTAATCAGTGACCCTCCTCAACATTCTGTGCGCTGCGCACACCCCCGCAGGTCATATGACAAATGCCCATCCCAGTGCTTGTCATTCGTTCGCGGGCAAAAGCCAGTTTCAAAATCATGAGATAACTTGATAAATAACAACGTGGTGACAACAAACTGGAGTTGCATGAAAATCCACTTCAAAATGAAACGCTATCTTGGAATATACTTCGTTGGTTGGTGAGCTGAGTGTTTATCAAATTCACTATTTAATATATTCATTAAAATATGTTCGTGTCACTTTGGTTTTAGTGGAAACACGTGTACGCACCTGAGGGACGTACAGCTGTTGTGGTAATTGAGTGACCATGAAGTATCTCTGATACGAGCAGTCAGTCGTGGAGTGCCAACGATAAACTTCTCATGTAGATTGGTTCCTTCATGATTATTGGCAAAAAGGCATTTGAGTGACATTGGCGTTTTCTCTTTAGGCCAGCTTACGGGTCCACCGATTTCTACCTTTTCATCTCTCATTATTTGCGTGTCGAGGTATGAAAATATATCATGAGTATCACCAATAATGAATTGGTATTACCACTCTATAGGGGTCGACCTTTCTTGCATTACAGATAGTCAGTTGGCCGCGCATTTGTACAGACTGTTAATACCAGACTATAGAACAGCGTCGAAGCATACCGTTATATCGACCACGGACGACAGGTATTGACTTGTCTCGTCGAACTGCTATGAAATCTCGTTAGCGGAACATAATTCGTTGCAGAGGTGTAATTCAAGGATGAAGTCAGTCTACAGCGACTGTATGTTCATGCTGGTGATGTTTTCCATAGGTAAATAAGGGCAACGCGATTACGATCTTATTAGTTTAGTTCAGTTTAGTTTAGTTTAGTTTAGTTTAGTTTAGTTTAGTTTAGTGAGAAGGGTCAGGAAAGACATAACGACCAAGAAGTCACAACAACCAGGAAGCGGAAGAACCCCGATGCCTGCAGTATTTGCCCACAGTTCTTGAAAAACAAATCAAGACCATTCTTGACCAATCTTGAACATCACGTATATCGCCAGGAACAATTGTATTATTTCTGTCTGTATTACCTGAAATATTATTCTGTGACTAGAACCACCCGATCACCATCTTTTGTCTCTTCTCTATTGAAGTGTGCTGAGTGAGCACTCCGATGTCGAGGGATTATCACTCTATGAACCTCATCGCAGATACCCCATACAAGGATTTGTTTCATCCCAAGTGTTTTGACATCATTGTTTACCCTAGTTCTCGTTAGGCCTGTGAAATAACGAGGTACACGTGGGCATGGAAGGGGCATTTACATATAAATTTTTAATAAAAAAAAGACAGACAGTTGAAGTTGGCAATTGAAAATCAATGAATATATCTGTTATATTCAAGTCTAATTATTCAATGTTCACACTGGCATTGAAAATGACTGCTCATTTTGTGTTGCATGTTATTTTCGGACCACTGTTCTCATGGGACTGTCCTCTTAGCGTACCGGAAATAAGCGGATTATTATATTCATCTGTATAGGATATCAATCACACTGATGCAATGACCATAGTATGATATGATATCGATGAAGATGTCAGCTGCAAGACTAGACTGGTTCTACAAGCAGTTTTACGACCGGAACTTCAGGTTGATGGTCAACTAATCTATGATTTTTTCACTTCTACACGTAGATCACTCTTTCATGGGACAGGCTCATATCACTACCTCCACGGATGGTCAAATCCAATATGTCCTTGAGTTTGAAATAACCAAATGTGAGATTGAGCCAATGAGCCTAATGAACTAGGTTGCAGTCTATTGGGGAATTGGGCGTGGTGCTTCCTGTGGTCTAAAGGGAGGACGAATGTCCGTACATTTTCTAGTATCACTCAACTGGAAATAAAGCAATGCATTGTCTTGGGTCACCCTGCGTGCTCGGCTGCTGCCAATGATAATGTTTATTGGCGGCTCCCATAACTTTCCAACAAATTTCGAAACCTCGCCCTGTGATGATGAGGACAGAAATTGGAAGATAAACAGTGGGGAAGTTTTAGCGCCGTCGGGATCCTTTTATAAATACATTGTTTGGTTCGGTATCTGATCTTGCGGAACTGCAGTTGGTATCATAACCTTGCCTACTGAGGCAAATTCTCGCTGACCGCTACTAATTTGTGACTTGTCAATGCTGATGAAAGGGGCGGAGGAAATGATGAATAAATATTGGTAATGGCTAAAAGTGTTACGCAGAGTACGTTCTCGTACCGCTAATTTACTTATTGTTTACTGTGGTCTAATTGTTTGGTTTACCCGTGAGACCGTGACTCGATTCAGCCACTTTCACAGAATAAGATGGATTATGATGGATCAGGAATCTACATTGCCGTTGGACGTAAAGACGGTCATCATGGTGACGCCAAAATGTAGAGATAGGGCGATGTAGATTTTTGGTGAGTGGGGACGGGTGGCGTCAAATTGCGAATGAAGACCGTAACAGATACTAAGCAATTCAGTCGCTATGTGTGCATGTCACCATTATCCCAGTGAGTTAATCATGGATGAGATAAAATATAGGCTTGCACGAATATTTCGACACTAGATATTGGCGGGATTCAGTCTGAAATTGCAAAATTCATGCGGGTTTTGCGATCGCTCGAAAAGATGCCAACGTTGCTAGATGTCGCCTCGGCAGTCACATCCTCACTTAGCAGAGCACAGCCATGACAATATGTTGAACACATATATTATTAGCGAGTGGTTTTCAAGGAGACGGTGGGAGGGGGATGGGCGAGGAGGGATATTACTATGTGGTCTTCTCTAGGATAAGTAAGTACCTTCTAGTCCTCTGGCAATTCGACCCTTTTGAAAATATTCGATCCATTCTCAAAAAAATCACCTCTTGACCTTGAGAAGTAAACCGTCCATAAGCAACGTCATTTCTTACAGCATCATACGTTGATGCATTTGGGGAGGCCAGCACTTGATGACGAAAGACGAGAGCATCTCTGCGGGCAATGTATTTGCCGCATAAGATAATCGTATAAATGTTGTAGGAAAACAGTTACGGAGTATGTAATCCAACATCAATTGAACGGATTCGCGCCACGCCGACGAGAGGAATCGCTACTGGCGACGTGAATCCATTTGTCAACGGATTTCATGCCGGCGAACACACGTGGAACGTTTGGGTATTGACTCATTAATTATTTCCTACCATCAAGGAGGGATACTGACTAACGGTAGGCTTGCGTGTATTAATCTGTACCTGTAGGCTATGCGGGAGACGCTATGAGATTAGTAAACACGCACGCAGGGACGGGAAGCCAATAAGCTACATTTAGATCAAGTTGATTCGATAATATTATTATTTCGCGCACTTAATCGGTGAGTAAGAACGTTGTAGGTACTAGGCACAAGGTGTATACTGCCAGAACTATGACATTTTCGACATGACATATAGGTCCACATCGTTGCTAATGTTTATATGAATCTTTGTAACTTGGACATAGGTTTATACGCGGGCGCACGTGTTGCCCGTGACATATATTTCGTAGGGTTTAGCAAACATATAATTTCATCAGCAACATTTTACAAATTGTATTTCACTTTTATTTGTTTATATCTGAAATTTTGGCTACTGGGTAATTGTGAATCAGAACAAACGAGACAATGAATAAACAACGCATTCAATCCAAATCGATTCAATCGATCCGCCCAAGAAAAAATGCTGAAGAAAATAACAAGGAATGGTAATGTAGAGAAGGTAGTGTAATGCGGGTTGATATCTTCATACGGTGCTATATACGGCCACAGAGAAGCACGAATCATCAAAAGTTCGAATATAGGTTACGAAGAACGCTAAACGCCCCAGAGATATCCACACAGTACACCGACGATTGAGAGGCCGTGGCATGATCAAAATCTATAAGTTGCCCATCAGAAGTCATGCACTCTAAAACGCCCTGGTCAAAATGAACAGGGATCTGATCAAATATAGGACTAGAGTGTGACGCAGCAGTACCCCTTCTCTAACATATATTGAGATCTAATGGTTAATAGCAAGGAGTTGTTCCTAAAAAGAGGGAACATCCGACGTCAGTACTCCTGATAGAGTTGCACATGCCTGGAACAGTCTGACAGGAAGAGGCCGATGCGTACCGCTGAACAAGAATATCCCTCATTGGATAACGCGAGTCCCTAACAATAACAAATGACACATTCAAGTCCATACAATACGAACGGCCAATCAGGAAGGACCTTACCGGAGGTGCGCTTAAACTGGGGCAAGAAAGTGTCATTATTTCTAGTAGCGTCCAGTAATTCGAGAGGATTTGCCTAATGGTTGATTACTGGGAGAATCAGGATATTTTGAAGCGAACTTGAAAATTACTAAACAAAATTTGATGCGGATCTGAGCAGAGTGGCCGACTGTCAGCGCTCAGAAGATAATCTGAAAGTAGGCTAATGCATGAAATCATGAAGAAGATAAATGACACTCCATTTGAAAAATAGGTTTTCTAGAACGTGCGATACCAAAACCTTACAATAGTTTAATTGACACGATATTGGAAGTTGCTTGGCCGTCACAGCATATCTGGCAACTATAAATGGTACATATAGTTGCTATAAAACTGATGTAAACAATATTCCTTTATTCTAATTTTGTCAATTGAATTTTTATCTCATTTCAGTCGAGTAGACAAATCCCATTGTTCCGTTTTCCAATTTTCGCTGTTATTGGTTCATAAATGTTGTTTTCCATGCTTCCTTGTGTTAATCAGGCTGGATGTAGAGTGATCCCTTACGAACATTTCTCATGAGATTCTCCTCAATTCTCGTGAGATTCTCATAAGATTTTCATGGGAAAGCCCAAATTCTCACAACTTCCCCGTGAACATGGTATTTGTTGTGAGAAATTCATGAGAAATATGTGTGAAATTTGTGAGAATTGTCCCAAATCCTCACAATATTCTCGTAGAATATAATGTTATGAGATTCTCATGTGAGATTTTTCACGAGGGATTCCGCAAACAGACATTGTTGATACCTTCTATACCCTATGTGTATGAGAGTTGCAATAATGTTTTGAACACACTGTATGTGATAACAGTACGAAGATTTGGGCGGAGAGGATGCCGGTGTTGTTGTTCTGTCAAAGTTAACTCCAGGAATCCCAAGAACTCGAACAGAGTCACAAACTGTGTCAGACAGTTAGAAGACAGACTGGAATAATCAGATTGTCGTGAGACACGAATGCCAGTGTTGTTTCCAGGAGTAGCTTTCACGTAATGTCTACGTTCACGTGTGCTCACGTGGGTCCACCTGTCTGGGACAAGAATCCATAACCCATCACGCTGATACAAAACATAAAATGAGTTGCATAATCAGCGTGAATCTGTGTGAAATACAACATTTGTGTACGTGTGACATGTTTATTCAAAGAAGTGATTCCCATTTTTGTTTCCCCCCTGCCGTTAACACCCCTGCTGTACCTGCGCGGGCATGCTCACAAAGAAACGGTATGTATTGAAAAGTGTCGTGCCGGCTTCAGCATCGATAAACAACAATATTGTGAAAATAGTAGGTTCCTGATAGCGTCAGCTTAGGCCGATAGGCTTAGCCTAACGTTGTGTATTCCCTCTATTATACTGTACTTGTTTAAATGAGATATACGTCGTATACCCAATTATAGGCGCATCGTACAGCTAACCCGGTGCATAATAACTAAACTATGGTATTATTATCATTCAGCGCGATCACCCTGTCATGGTATGCACCCGATTCCCATAGCCCCAGCCCCCATCAGTAACAACTGATATTTCATTCATCAAACAACAAACATGTTAAACCACGATGCTAAACTACTGATGCAGGGTTTGACACCAATTCTTATGTGAAGGAATTATTCACAACAGTCAGTCATAACTGATGTTGGTTTGGGATATTTATGAGATATATGAGATATTCACTTTACCCCGTTGAATGTTTCAATAGACAATTAATTTCCATGAAACATTTTCAATAAACGGCGAAGAAAGTATTTGAAATTTGAATACCCTTCGATTTCCTCCGAAACATTGCCTTTCAATGGTGACAACATTTTATTGTCCATCCATGACATAATATTTAGAAACACGTCACTTTTGACGTCTCCAAAGCAATTATCGCAGACACTTTGGCGCATTAGTTAAGACAAACGGTGGATACCAGTCTGTCCATAGAGCTGCTCAAGATGAATGTGTATGTCTTACCCGAAATATCAATTGAGACGGTATGAGTCATTCGAGCTGTGCCAAAAAAGTTTTTAAACGAAACGACTTCAATGAGAATGCACCCAAATTGCATCGAAGAAATGGCCACGAGTCCTTGGGGTCACATCAACTGTTATTGTATATATGAGACATTGCTTTGCGGATTTGACACTACGTTTACCCTATTATCGATTTCATCTCGACTGAATTGGTCGCTACAAGTCCCATGCAATCATAGCTATGATAACCATTGACCATTTGACAAGAGAAGATTACCATAGTGAATCCATGGTTACAGGCAAATCAATACACCAATTGATGAGCTCGCCTCCGGGGAACCTCGCGTAGTCTGTATAGGCGCTCAGGATTGGAGGGATGCATTCGATACCGGTTATATTTTCTACTAAATAATGGATATGCCTCCTGGAATAAGATAAAGAAGGCAATACATTGTATCACTTAATCGATGGTCTAGTTCTCTAGTAGAAGTGTCAGTTCTGCGAAAACGCATGGTACATCCGGGAATAACGAAACTATCCGCGGGAAAAGAGCTCTCCTTGTATCTGTTTATTGATGTGTGGGCTGGAACTGGGAGAGATGTTCATGAGGGCATCGACCTTAATCGACCCCATGCACACATATTTGTACATCTCACCTCCTTAGGATAACTTATAGGCTAGCATTCCATTCATGCGGATGCAGATGCAGCGAAACACAATCGACGATCGGATTTGCGTGAAGCACAGAACGAAGAACGTATCCATATAGCCTTTGAATCGTGATGAGTTGCCTAACTACCTACCACAGTCTTACCTCTTTTCAGGGAAGCTAAGGCTAACATTATATTCCTGTGGATGCGGATGCAGCAAAACAGAATAGATGATCGGATTTGCGTAAAGCACAAACAAGGAGAGTATCCAAATACGTCGCATTCGGATTACCAGAGACCCAGCAGCTGTGAAAAAATTATTCTAATTAAATAGAACGAGCACCCAGTACGTTAAAATACCATGTGTACCAATGTGTTATTGATATATTACCGTAGAGCGACTCTATGGATTATCTTCCTCATAATGCCGTTCAACGTTCATCAATCCATGCGCCGGTACATAGTTATTGCTTTTCTACCTCATCATAAAGATGTTCTCAATTCCTAAAAGTAGTATCCGCCGCAACATAGCGATTTTCAACGTGATAACGCATTCGCACCATTACCTATGGGATGCTAGCCTCAGACGAACAATATAGAGGAGAATGTAAAATCGCAAAGAGAAGTGAATATGAGATGGATTCGCAAGGGAACCCCATTAGTAAGCGACAGAAAAAAGTTGTCAGTCAAGTAGCACATCTATCGTTCTTTATGCATAGCAAAACAGAATATAAAATTATGAGTACACGAACCTCGCTGATCATTGTGAGCCAGTCGACTATTACGGTCAATCGGCACTCGTGGCTGCGATTATGTGCTACGGTTTATCCTCTGACCACTTTCGTTCTATCAGTACAGAAACTACAGGATACGTAATTATCATATTTATAATATCAAAGCGCTTCACAGTCAGTTGGGTTATTGTTAGCTTGTTGATTTTCGATCATATATAGCCGAAGGTCAGTTTCCTTAAAGAACACAATGATGTCTCCAATCGTTGTATGGTCATATGATTGCAGTATCTGACGTACGGATCGATGGGTCATACTGGAAGAAATTAGACTTATACTGTCCTGAGTGGTGTTCTGAGTAATAAAAAGCATTTAGTGCCCGCAACATAGACAAGGACCGACGGGTGAATTAGCTGAACCAGAAGGGTAACATTCAAGGTAGCCTATAACCACATATCTGAAATGAATTGGAATTTCTCAAAACTTACAAACTTACATTTCCAATATCGCGTCCTAATGTTCTCATATTACAGTTGAAATAGAATGTTATGGCTGATGCCACTAGGTTAGGTTATCATCGTATGTGCTACACTCAATACTCTTGATAGTATCCCGATTATACCTAACACTTTATCCGACGCTACTCTGGATTGCTCCTGTACATGGATTGCTAGCTTTATTCGAACAATATAGGTGAGAGTGCCAATTCGCAAAGAGGAGTGAATATGAGATGGATTCGCAAGGAAACCCTTGCTAGTAAGCGACAGAAAAAAAGTAATTTGTCAGTCAAGTAGCACATCGATTATTCGTCATGCATAGCAAAACAGTGTATCAAATTATGGATACACGAACCGCGTTGATTATTGTGAACCAGTAGATTATTAGTCATCAGGTCAATCGGCACTCGTGGTCGCAATCAGGTGCTACGGTTTACCCTCTAATCACTTTTGTTTTTATGAGTACGGCAGGATTTTCATAATATTAATGATCTCAAAGCGCTTCGCAGTCAGTTAGTTTGTTGATTTTCACTCATATCCGCAGGTCACTTAGTTTATTGTTAGCTTGGTGATTTTCATTTATATCGACAGGTCAGTTTTCTTGAAGAACACAATTATGGCTTTATTCGTTGTATTGCCATATGATTGCAGTATCTGACGTACATATCGATGGGTGATACTGGAAGAATACTGGAGCGTGGTGGCCCAATTGGTTAAGGCGTCGAGATAGTAATTCAGAGATTATGGGTTCGAGCCGCGTTGCATCCTTGAGCAAGGGGTTCCATTGCTCAAACTGATGGGTATAGGTGATTTGCAAGTTGCCGTCTGCGTATAACGACCCCTCCTTCATAGCGGTCACGCCATAGAGGCATCGCCTCATTCCGTGTCCTGGTGGAGGTTCGCAGCTGACGAGAGCGCAGTATCCAGGTATGCACCCTTGCCGACCTCGTTTGGATTCGATATCCGTGTCCGTCAATTAAATCATAAAAAATATCTGAAACGAATTGGAATTTCCCAACACTGACAAACTAACTAGACATGTGCAGGCGGGTAAACCGCCCACGTGTATATCCCCTCTTTTGAACAATGCCAAACCCATTTGATATGAAAGGGTACAGGATGTTGCGGGCAGCAAAAGTGTAAGGCCCAAGAAGAATCCCTCCTAAATTATACAAAAATTGACCTTTGATTACCTCCAAATGACCTCCACTTTGGTCAGGAACCAAGGTTGTCTACATCCATCAAGTTTCATTCAAATCCGACATTGATGAGGAGAATCGGGAACATTACACAGATTTGACCTTCGATGACTTTGAGATTACCTCCACATATGTCGAGACCAATTGTAGTCACCACCCACCAAGTTTCGTTCAAATCCGGCAATGTTTGGAAAATCATGAAAATTCGTTCGAACCCGACAAACTTTGAAATTTGGCGTAACTTGTGTAAATAAGTAGCCCTCATCATTGCAGCGACGCCCACCTTCGAACCCATACGAGTTTTCTTCCGGGCGAACATGTGTGCTGAGTTGCGTGATGATCGGACATTGCGTTGGAGAGTTATTGTGCTAACGCCTAAATTTACCGGCGGCGCGGACGGCGGCGGCTACACACCCAAAACCATAATATCCCGGACATTACGCGTGTCGCGGGGATATAATTACAATCTCTCGATGTCATTCCGATTATACCTAACACGAAAGCTGAACACTCCGGAATCCTCCTGCTACTGCATTAACCACGGCATTGGATTCAAGCTGATAAATGCAACCACACTACTCAGTGAATCTCTTCCCTTCATTTGATGTCACGATAATTAATTGATATCAATTTTCCTCCGCCAGCTCTGTGTTCCAGTAACCGAGCTGTCAAGCTTCATCCATAAGGTCAACTCGTTATTATCAGGAATTTAGCATTTAGTTGTAAAAATACTGCCTGTAGGCACATCCTCCTTACAATTATTATTATCATTACATAAGACAAGCTATACACGAGTACCGGCAGTTGGGAAGGTTGGCGATGTTGGTGATATCTGATAGGTACAGGCTGTACAACGAGCAAAGCCTTTCTAATCATCAAGACGTATGCCATATCAACACTCTCAGCACAGATGTTATAATTTATTCACCTTTCAAGCCTGGCATTTGATAAATCCTATCGTTGGAGAACAGCAAAATATTTACGATGGAGTGGATAAATTTGCAGTTTTAGGTATCATAGCTGCAACTGACAAATTCCCAGGTCGATAAAAACCTAACGGCACGCTGTTGAAGCGATGAATATCAAGGGAACAATCTTAGAAACTGAAGACTTGCCGTTGCTGTCATGACGATTTGAAGCGTAGAGCCAATGAAAGTAAAGGGTTGTAAATGGTTGTACATCTTACCAACCGAAAAAGAACTATTAGATGTGTATTGCCAACATTGGTATTTAGGCAATACTGCATTAATCAATTATCTTTTTCTATGAAAATTTGGGATACGATATATTCATCTTGAAATACCATGCAGACTAAATGCCGGCCCACAAGGGCCTTCCAAGGCGTCAATGGATAGAATGATTTATTATTCCAATTATTAAACTAGAGGCCGGAGATTTGAAATCATTGGGAATCACTCTATTTAACGACTTGATGACTTGCGGGCCTTGTGGGCCACTGAGAACCTCCATGCTACTATCTATAGACTAGGTTTGATCACATCACGTGACACAGAAGCTTTTTCAAGACCCACTCTCAGGGCACTGTCGAAGAGGGACGCAGACGAGATCGACAAAGGAGAGGCCGGCCAGACAATGTTGAAGATGTTCGGATTTGGCCATGCCGGAACTACTTATGAAGACTACCGACAGACCAGCATGGGAAAGGGAAGACAGCTTCTGAAGTCCCCCGATGGTTTCTACAATCATTGAACTGAGTGAGTGAGTGATTAGGGGAGTGTGTGATCAGGTACAGCCAATCGGATAACCAATGTTTACCCAGTCTTGGCTTCCAAACAATATCGTTCATGGGGTTCGATAATTCCACGAGCGGAATGAATTCTATTATTTGACAGAAAATACAATATATAATGCTACGCCTTACAATGAGAGGCTCCAATTGATACCTTCTCGAATGGAGTGGCCACTTCAAATCCAATGCGGATATAGGTATATGTAGAGCCGAGTGGCGCACCCGTAACGACAGCACGTGCCCTACAGCTCGAGCATATGCGTTTATACTATTTATCCATGAAGACTGACAGTTTCCTCTGGGAATGTATTGATGGAAATGAACCATTTGTAAACTATGAGCGTAGGCCTACAATTAAAAAAATATGTTTGCCCAGAAATCATATCCGTGTTACATTACATTCCACGAGCTTCTAATTGGTTGGTCGTGAGACGGGAGGGCGATCAACATTTCTCCTATTGCAATCAGAATTAGTGTGTGGAACTAATCTGGTCACATTAGATTGATGAGCTCAGTAATTAATGAGTGTTGTCTACTGTAAGGTTTATTGGGCATTTATTGTGAGCAAATGTAGTGAAATATAGCATGCAAATGCAGGCGGACGCCCAGGCGAATAATACAACGGGGGAGACACGATTCATTTCATGGAGCCACAAAGGGTAAGGTTGATGGTGTATGTATGTATGTACGTACATTCACTAGCTAAACGAGTATTTATTCGAATTGAGCTCTGGCGGGCTTTGTGCGGCTTGCTGCACGTAGGCCTCGTCGCTTCGGCAGCTGACTGCCTGAAACCGCTCCTGTATAGCGCGGGGACGTGACGGTCGAGCGCCCTTGGGCTGACGTCACCGTGGGGGCGTGTCCTGTGCCCCATGTGGTCGACCGAAGCGGCGGAGACGCGATCTGAGCCGGGAATCGGCCATATCCCCAAACGAGTATTTCGAGGTACGCGTTAAGGTAATGAATATGAGTATGCGTTTACGTACGCCTAGTAGACACGTGTGTAAGTTGGCAAGATGGCTGCTTTGGGAGTGCGTGTATGTATGTATTTATGTATGTATGTTCGTAGTTTTGCTTTGTAACCAGGATTGGGCACACCGTGTTGCAATTACACAGTTAGTGAGCGTGAAGCGTAGCAGCCTTTTCTTGTCGCAACTCTGTGGTTTTAACGTATAGTTGCTAATTTCGCGGAATTTCGCTCAGAGCTCCGGCTCGCGATCCACTATCACACCCATCGGTCATAGTTACTGCACACTGTTATACAAGGGAGGTGTTATATGGGCACTAAAATAGGGTATTTGACTCATGATTGTTCTATTGTATCCCCGGCAATACGTAGTCACCCATCAGTTGAAACTATACTGAGTGCCAAGAAAGAGTGATATGTTCTGTTGCATATAATGTATAGTTATCTTGAATATAATGCAACTGGGCGAGTCTATGAGATGTGCACTAGCACATGATATATCTTAAAGTACTTGAGGCTTACAGAGCTGTGGATTTATAGTTCCGACTGTGATCATGGCAACGGTCACAACGATACCTCAGTCGATAGGCACGTTTCTTGGAAAAGCGAATAGTCCGTATAAGTGAGGAAGAGACCCCGAGAGACCTCACGGAGACCAGATAGATTTCTCGCGAATATGGTTATGCCCTTTGGAATACTTGTGCTGTTTTCACTCAAAACGGCGAGAGAATTGCATTATATTTCTCATCGATGGACCAGCGTAGCTATACTACAACCTAGCTCATTTGGGAGTCACAAAACGATAACGGGCGAGAGTCCACGTTGTGAAAGCTCACATGAGAGTGTGGCGAGAGAGTAGGGAATATTCACCGATCTTACATCATTGGAATGATGAGGTCTCCAAAGCAGTCTGCTACATGTTTACCTTTTCTTGTGTGGCATACAATAAAACTTGATCTACATTGGTTGAACTAAGTTGGTTTGTGAGACAGAATTTCAGTAAATTAAAAAGTAAATGCAGCAGGAACACGTTTGCTTCAGTTAGTAACATGTGCATCTGACAAACAGTATATCAACTTACTCAACCTTGCTTGTTGTAGGAAGTGATTGAAGAAGAAGTTCATATTTTGTTCTACAACTGTATTGCACGTATGACGTTATGAGTATAGGTAACTGTTGTTCAATCAAGGTAAACAATTCAACACGATCGACATCTGACAAATTGTGGCGTTTGGAGGCCTGATTACAAGCGAGCATTACATACACACACATATGGTCATGCACGCCTCTTCAATAGGATTTAAATTTAGAGAGAGTTCAACGCCCCCCGAATTATAACCCCATTTGGTTCATCCAGAGGCGTTGCACCCGTGTGCAGCATGCCGCGGTGTGGATCGACACCGTCGATTGATTTGCTGTCTCTCCTTGAATAGTGTCCAGAGTTTAATGAATCAGGCGTACACGATTCCTGCTCCCATGACCGCCATTCAACGTCCCCATCCGACGAACGTGAGTGCAGTTTTCAAGTGCCGCTACTCCTCCACACGAGAAATGAGCAGGGTGAAAATACGCATCATATTTTGATACCGAGGTTCCATCCAGGTTCTGCCACCTCACCGCTCTTCTCTACTAAGAAGTGTGTAAACAACCTGATTTATCAAAGTGGCTACTCAAGCCGTCATCAGTACTCTTTGGCTTGGGAACATTCGTCTCATTCCCTCGTAATGTTTTAGTCGTAATCAGTCAGGGTCGTATTTATTAAACATCTTGGTAAGCAGTTTTATTCTGATGAAATTTGAGAAGAAAATGATGTGCATATTGTTCCTGTGCGTATCAGTATCTAATGTCCAGTGAACAATGGCATAATATGTAAACTGTAAAATGACCCTCATTCTCTAGTATGAACCGTATTTAAGCTGTTGGTCCGCATTCCAGTGCTAAGTATGACTGCTTTTTCTAGTAGCCTCCCGATTACACTAGGTTCATGACGTTGTTATTTCAGTGCATGAAAACACACGTTAATATTTTGGGCGACTGCAAATTTACGGCTCCCAACCTCTTCATTCCGGGTTTTCTGCGTGCCACCTCCAAGGTATCTAAAATATTATTTGATTATTACCTGTAATGAATTGACATTACCTCCAGGCGACGAATTCCTTGCGTTACAGACGGTCACGCATTTGTATAGATTTGGCGCCAAACAAAAGTAATCAAAACTTACCGTTGCATCGACCGCAGACGACAGGTATCGGCACAGTGTGTTGCTGAACTGCAATTAAATCTTGTTAGAGAAACATAATTCGTCGTGCAGGTCTAACTCAAGGCCGATATCAGTCGGTAATGACTATCTGTTCTGTCGTTTGTATTTTCGTGGTGAATAGGAGCATCAACTCTGCTATTTGATCGGATCAAATATGCCGTTTTTTGTATTGCCGGCATTGAAGTAACGTTCTAATTATGTTCGTTTCCTTTGGTCGTCCTGTGAAGCAGCACCCGATACGAGAAAACAACGTTAACTAACGATGGAATTGTTATTGTGGTGTTCTATACATGATGGCTATCGGGGTGGTATAACACAAGGTAGGGTCAGATGACGGTGTTATGATTTCTACCGACAGCCAATGATGACCAGGAAGCCAAAGGGCTCAGTGATTCCTTGACTCTTCGTTGATAACCGTTGATCTCACACAGAAGAAACAGAGATCCTGTACTCATAGGCAGACACCAGGGGTACACAGAAACACATGAGTTCATACACTCAGGCATAGTTGACATGCTGCAACTCTACTGAAGTCGAGTTCCTGTAATCCCACGAGAAAGCTCTTCACCAAGTTCAAACCTGATTGGATCTGGCATTGCGGAGTTGTCTTATTTTTCAAAGTTGCCTGTCCTCCATTGACTGAAGATGGCCTTCAACCTGACCTTGCAAAGGCTCAGAGATTACCTGATTGCATTGACAACCCCTCTATAGTATTGCATACTATCATCCTAATGTCGAAACGTTGTGGATGGGCCTTGTGAACATTTCAGCTCATCGTTTAAGAAATGACTTTTTCATTCAGTTATAATCATAACTGGTTTATATCCCCTCAGCTCTCTACTTTCAATAATATATGTCAATCTATCAAAAATGGTCTACACAGAGAACTGTTCAATTATTGCACAGGTAACTCTAAATAACTATTCCATTATTGCATGGGTAATTTTATATTACTATGAAAATAAGTTCCACAACTTCATGTAGGACCATTATGTTATTGAATGGGTCATTGTACTACATTTTATTATTACCATGCACCTCTGTATAGAATTTTGTGACTACCTGAATAAGAGGAAAGGATGCATTAAATAATGTATTCCACCTCCAATGTAACCCACCTTTTTCTACTTCATCAAACGCGGTCTCCTGGACTTATGCTCTTCACAAGGTTTTCAGACTTTGACCTCTGTTGACCGAAACAATAGGGATCATGTACTCATCATGGGAAACCTAAATACCAAGTATGAGTTCGATCCATTTTGGTGGGGTCGAGTTATCCTCTTCACAAGCCGGGCGTCACACATACACACACATGCATACACACACATGCACACACACACCACACACACTGTCATGACTGCATAGATCTCTTCTCCCGACGGGTGCTCCAGGTCCCCCGACGGAGGAGGCCAATTTATTCACGATTTTCAACACACTTCACCACATTTTGCTTAAAACCAACCTTGCGTTCTCGTTGCTCATATTTCCGACGTTCATTCAGTCGCTCCCAGGCGGAGGCTCAACTGATCTCCACCGCTGACAGTTCCCATAACTGAATTCGAATATCATAGAATATGGTAACCAATTGAATACCGTACATTTTAAAATCACGAACGAATTGCACAATTGACCAACAAAACACGCAGAGATATTCTCCTCCTCGCTTTTCCGATCAAATCCCCACATTCCCCTCTCTCTTTCTCCGTCTAGTATGTGAATTCTTGGAGACGGTTGAAGGGAGAAGGGAAATAAATGTGTATTAGCTGAAAGTGCTTTGAAGAGTACTTCTCTTTGCAGTCAATTGACTCATTGCTAACTGTAGACTAATTATCATGTTTACCCGTCATTCGAATCAGCAACAGAATATGATGGACCAAGATGGATGCAAATATTGTATTGTCACTCGACAACATAACGAGCGCTGTGTGATATGGAATGCCAGCTCTGCAACCTGCTACTATTATGAGACGTATTATACGTCTCGTAATAGTATGTCTGTTCAGTGAAAATCTCAATTGATCAATTTATGGAACGCCAAAAGGGTCACCTAATTTTGCGTAAACTCATTATGAGTAGTAAATGAATATCGCGTGATTTTGAGAGTACTGATTTTACACGTTGTAGTAGTAAAGTTACGCGTTGTAGTAGTAAATTTAAGCGTTGTAGTAGTAAATTTAAGCGTTGTAGTAGTAAATCCATTTTGCGTAAACTCATTATGAGTAGTAAATGA
>JAODTT010133228.1:0-14357 GCA_025400115.1 Pentamera pediparva
AGCTGGCTTCCCATTCTCTAGCATCAGATTCATACTCATACTCATGGGTTTTGTACTCGTACTCAGAGTGATGTACTCGTACTCTTACTTGGGTCAATGGACTCTACACTACAAGTCTGGGTTATAGCCTTCAGCTTCGATTCACGAGGCCACGGGTTTGAAACTGGCTCGAACAATCGAATCTGGTTCCTGGAGTGCAGTAACCTTTCTGCTGTCTCTCACTCGTGGAGTTGTGCATTTTGCTCACACAAGATTGGCATTGTCAACTTAGCTTTTATATTTCATAGAGGAAGTTTGTTGAGTTCACGCAAGGGGAGATCTTTCCAAACGAGAGACTAACAAACAGAAGTGGCTTTTATTCCCATTGAATCAGACTGTTCTAACTCTGAACATTAGCTTGTTAAATGTGACGCACAAACCGTCCGTGGTTTCATCCTTGTGGGTGATGTACTCACGCAGGTCCGGAGCTGGTCGCATGCCCAGACTGCACCATAAGGGCATTCATGTTCAGCCTCTCGTTCCGGGAAATGAAGAATGCCACCACATCCATGTAGTCATCTTGGTCATCTGAAACAATTAAGAAGTAGATACACTTTTATCAACCCATCAACGTGCTTGAACTGAGTCAACAACATCAGTACAAACATGAACAGAGTGCCAGTGGCACAGTAGCTCACCCTGTATCATACTGAAACTAAGCAAATGTTTGTGAATGGTAGGCCTATATATGCTTAAACAACTGAGCAAAGGTGATGTAGTCCTAAGATGCCCACTACATGCTGTTTAAAACAATGCTGAATACATGCAATGAGTCCAACTGTGAAGGGAATCCAACTCAATCTGCAGGAGGAGAAGCAGCTTGAAGAGTTAACCCCAAAATTATCCTCAGGAAGTTTAACTAACTCCTAGATGACTGAACGGAAATAAAGAACCCCATATGTGTACCATTGGTCAACAATAAAACCACTGACCAACAATGAAGAAAATCCAACTCAGTGGCGTTATCGTGAGTGGATCAATATGGGGAGTGGATCAGCATGTTGTTTTCGTAGTTGGATTCCCTGGAAAATGGACTCTAACAATTTCTGAAGCCTAACCATAATTTGCTGACACTTTTCTTTGAAACTTGATTTGGCTGCATCAAAATGGGGAACATGGGGCCTAGCTGTAGCAATTGCTGCGACAGCTGCAACCAGAGCAGCAATGCTGCAGCATCCACATATTGGAGAGAGAGGTTTATGTCATGGCGGAAATTGGCTCCTAGATGACCTTTGACTCCATTGGTCAATGATAATACTGAACTTCCATGATCATCCGATCTATTACAGTTGCAATTATAATGGTCTGTAGTATGCAGAGTGGGTCTGATACAAATGCATAATTTTTTTGTGGCATATGGGGTCATGAATGGGGTTCAAACCCCTCCCCACCCCCAACATTGATAGAGAGTATTAATAAGCAGCAGGACTCACTATAGATGTGGATCTCAACATTCTTGTAGCTGATATGATGGGAGAAGAAGGAGCATGCTTCATCGCTCCACCCCTCGCCTGGAGTCTTTGGAACGATGTCGACCAGTCTGCATGGAAGTGCCTGCAGGCACAGATGAAAGACGAAAGACACACATAATTATTATCATAAAGACCATGTGACCTATGTAATGTGTATTTTAAGTGTGTAAAAGTTAATCATAACCAGTTATCATTGCAATACTAAACATGTGTGCAAACAATTTTACGATGCATAGACTTTGCAACGGGAGGCACAAGTTGCACTTGCCCATGATGCCTTATGCAGTTTATCAAACACGCCTCCAAATACTATCCTAATGAATAAATGAGGATATCTATCATATTTTTTCCCTGAAACATTTCGGATAATTTGAATAATATCTTGTGCCTATATAGCGCTTTTTCATGTCGAGTAGTTCACATATATTAACCTGGTCACAGGAAGCAGACACGCTCTCCGACAATCCCGGAGAATAAGTTGCAGCCTACTAGGCGCAGATTGTACTCAGTTTCCTCACAGGTTCCTAATACCACCCGGGCGGGACGAGACAATGGAGATGAAGCGCCTTGCCCAAGGACTCACCGGGAGGGCCAGCCGACCGGTCTCGGACTCGCAACCTTGCGATCACCAGTCCTGAGCTCTCCGACTGAGTTAATGCGATCCGAAGTGAGGTCTCGGTGGGTAGAACGCCATTTCACTTTAGATTTCGATGGAAATCCTCGGAAGTGACCTTGACATTAGTTGAATTTGGATTAAAATTAGCGAAGTGGACAATTCGACCCTTTAGAGCTTTCTACTCTTCGCATATCAGCGTCAGCGAGCTGAAATCCTAATACAGTCATCAGAGTCCAATGTATTACAGTAAATGTCCCACGCGTTGTCAGTACTAGCTTAGCCGTATGCCTTTTGACGATTGTGCGTCGGTGGATCGCTATGATTTTCGACAGATCATAAATCAATTTTGCAAATGTGAAGAAGTTGAGATCTCGGGTCGTTTTCAAGTTAAGGGCGCCCCTCTAGATCTGCGCTGTGTATATTGCTCCCGACATTGGTAAGTTGTATCACATCGTTGTTTGTTCACAGTCACCGTTGCAGGAATAAGAGTACGGGTACGAGTATTGCTATATCAAATCCAAATTGCCGTGAATATTTACATTTAGTGCAAAGGGGAAAGGCCTATAGCTAAGAGTGATAGGACTTGTGTACAGTATGATCTTCTTCTACTACCTGTCTACGAACGTTTCCCACAAGCAATGCGGTGCAGATCTTCCTCCTCCATCTTGCTCTCGTATATGTGTCTCTCTTCTTCAGGCGCCGTGCCATCATATCCTCGTTGTGGCAATCACGTATTAGTATTCGCCTATCGGGTCTGCTTTCCCCCTCTTCCCGGTATTCTGCTCTCTCTTCTTCCCGACATAGTCCTCTTCTTTCCTTTCAACATGGCCAATTCATGCCATACGTGTTTCTCTAAATTTTGCACTCAGCTCCACAACTCTGGTCTTTATTCCTCCTATTTCGATCGATCGATGATGCTGTTTATACCGATGCCAAGGCCGGTTTCAGCAATTGTCAGCACCGCGCGACCCCAGAGGACCAACCATTTATACAGCAGTAACAGTTGGTCACCGAAACACGTTTGTGTCTGTACCCGAGAAACGCCCTGGTCAAATTGAACAAAAATCGAATCGAATGGGCACCTACCGGAAATCTGAACAAATATATGACCATTTACAGCGCAAAACTGATACTTTCTGTTCAAAATGAACCGAATTCAGTCAAATATTTGATCCAGGTAAACTATTTGACTAGATTTGGTTCATTTTGAACAGGAAATGATTCGTTCTGTGCCGGAAAATGTCATATATTCGATCAGTTTTCACCATTTGACAACTTCAGTACGCTCCCTATTCTGGCAGCTCTCGGATCTGTCGGGCGTGACAAATCCAGGGGCGTATTATAGTGAGGCCGCAGTCAGGAAAACCTGCACTGAAGGTTGAAAAGAAAACATCGTCTGAAGCACTTGACAGGAGTTAACTGTAGAACAAAGCACATGCGGGCCAATCCCAGACCCTTACCCGCAATTTAGCAGAAAAAGACTCATCCGCTATTTACATACAGTTTATTGCTCCAGTGCTGAAGCCAAAGACGTTCTTGCTCCGGAAACTCAAGTCGACAGTCGACAGTATACTCCCAATTGGCAGCTGTATAATCGATGAGAAAATCATATGATGATCTGTCAAGTAAATAGGACTTGAAATTTATTTTATTGTCATGTCACAGTAGGCAAATAGAGTCTAATTTTGACATCGCATAATCTGGAATTAACGATCGATCCCTCCGTTGTTTTATCGATCGTCACTGATATACCTGACCTGATGATATTTGAAGTAAGCACGTTTCGATGTTCCAACATGTTCACCAATTAACGGAATCGGTCGTTTCCTACTGATATAGTGATATTATCGCAGTCAAAATGAGAGCAGGACCGCAGTCCATCCATTGCTAGAGTGAATTACCTAAGTATGTGTTTGTCACGTTCAACGAAACAAAGACAGAGACAATTTTATGACTTTAGTATTTCTAATCCAAGGCTGCACCAGCGCCACTGCAGTAACGTACACTTGAACTATTCCACGCGATTAGCACAACTGCATGCTACCACAGGAAATATCAGGAAATGATGAAAATAACTGAATAGGAATGATTGAACAATGAATCTCAGTCCTGAATCCCACGCGAATCCAATGTCATCTGATGAACCAGGGCTGAAGCAAGATTTCTTAGCTGTTGCCGTAAGTGCAATACTCATTTTCTTCGATAATAACATCATCCACATCGATACCCAATTGGATCTATTCTGTATGACTCAATAATTTCGCTGATTTCTCCTTCATAGATACTTAGACTATCCAATGTTAGAACGAAGAGTCGTACGTCAATGCAGTGAGTTTCGAGTGAGCTGGCACAAACGACTCGCGAACAATCTTGCATCTATTAGCATACTGTTAGTTGCCAGTGTAACTGGTGAAGATGTAAATTGTTCACGTAACCAATCGAGCATGAAAGATCGAATCGTTTAGCAGGAACTGGGCCTCGTCTACCGAGTCTCCTCGTTAAATGGATCCTTTCTTGGTTCTATCTACGGACAGACGGATTCACAAGGGTTTAATTAGGCAGCAGAACGAGAATTGAAGGAAAAATTCATTGGGGCAATTAATCGGGAGTATGGAAATGCAAATGGAGAGATGAATATGCAATTAATGCCAAAATAAGGTGTCGAACGTCAAAGTATTTAGTTTTGAGTGAGCGAACATGATAGATTCGCGAATAATCACACCCCGATGTATTGGTAGTTGCCTATCATATGCAATTAATATCAGGCGAACATTTACGTAGATGTGATGTTTAGGTCAAAGGACATGTAAACTAGACTTTATTCATTCTGGTTCATTCAGAAGGGCATTGACTCCCTGTGGGTGTTGCGAGACTCCATGCAAACCATAACAAAACAAACAATGTAACAAACAAGATGGGATGTGGATAAAGACGAACAAAATTGTGCAAACGATCCGGAAAAAATAAACCGTGACGTATTCTGTAAGTAATAGGCCCACTATTCCATCTTTTCTTACAGGTACAACAAGACAGTTACTCACTGATTGCGTGGTACTCGATTCAATAGCGCCGTTAGCCACATCCACAATCGATTGAAGACATGAGATGTAGCCCAGGAATTCAACAGTGGTGTTGATGAGGTCACAGTTCGCACGTAGTTATCCATTCCTGCCATGGGCCACAGACGACGAGCTGCTGCAGTCACCACACTTTACAAAATGCACACGAGTAACTGTTCAACCTGATCATGTTCTCACCATTCCAGGTTCTAAAACTCGAGACAGAAGCTTCATCCACTCTGCCGTTAGAGCTTGGAACAGTTCCCATGGGAGGGTTGTTGGTGACATAAGCGACACTGGTCTACAGTCTTTCTAGCGTCGAGCACATGGGTATTTGCTAGCGTGAAGGCCGGAGGTCATGTGCCGGATTTTTTTCAAACTTGCATCTCGATAAGAGAAAAAGCGATATAAGATATTCAAAAAGAAATGAATGAGATTATTCTGTCATATTTTGTGAACAATTCGGTAAGTTTTTATTTAGATTCCATTACTAGTTCATTTGTTACAGGGTTTTGAAAAGTACATGTTTTGCCTTGACTTTGTATTATTGAGGTTACGGGGTTCCCCCGTGACGTCACAAGGCGCATTGTGCGATGGCAGATTGTGCTCGATTTTCACACTCGTATCGGCTGAAACTCGGTGTGAGGGTTTGCGTCCCTTGATATAACAAGTAGAAAGTGCCTAAGGTGAAGTCATCTTACTTGACCATTGTTCTTCAAGACTTTTGTTAGGCAGCAGTGAACCGTACATTGGCTCATCAGTCCACAGTGCGGAGTGCGTATTGTTCACATATGCTTGGTATATACAAAATAAACACAGATATATGTTTCTGTTGTGTGTGTGTGTGTGTGTGCGTGGATCGTGCTTCCTGTCCAGCTAGTCCTCGTGCGTCTACTAACGCTTGGAGCAATTATTCCGATATGTTCGTTGTCGAATATCTTCTTGGAATTACTACAGATGGATGTGGAATTCATTACCGTGATTAAGGCATAATCTGGTATTTGCTATGTTCAAGCCTTATCACTTCGAAGCATCGGGCTCGGTCGAACCATAACATTTTCTTCCTCATCAGCCATTAGGGTGGCCTTCTCCCACAGTCAACATCACTCACCACTTTTTGAAGCGCTTTACACGCCGATACCGCATACTACGGGATCAGCCAATCGAGAAACTTTTCTCACTGCAGCATATCAGTCTAAACCATACAAATAAGGACATTGCCATACGCAACTCATTCTGCTGCAGCCGTTACCTCCCGAGCCCCGTAAACTCTAGCATACAATGGTTGTTGTGGTCTCGTGGTACTTAATGTAACATTTCAAAACACACACTGAATACAACCAACAAAATTAAACGACAGTTTCAGGAACATTATCCATATGGAGGCGGACTGCACAGAACCAGCATATGGCACCTCCTCTTTCCGACTGAATTCATTCGTTAATAAAGTAGAGGACACATATCTGTGATGGGGCGGACGATGCCACGGGACGTTTCTAGACCATCGAAAAAGATAACGACGACCACATATATATATATATATTTTTTTTTTTGAGTTATCACTAGAGTTATCACTATCGTGGTCAATAGTGATAAGAGTTATCACTATCGTGGTCAACTCGCACTGACGAAGACTAGTATTGTCCGGAAGCTCTGCACTAAAACTATCGGCTGCTTCATTTTACGCCTTTTCTAGCTAAAACTGCTATTCCGTATCTCTTTTGAGATCCATCCTATCTTTCACGTAGCATTGTTGTTCTACAGTTTTTTCACTTGCCTACATATATTTTCACTGTTTGCATCATCAATGACGAATTTGTGTTTTTCATTGTTCTAGTGAGCTAATAACCATATGGCATGGAAATCAGCACATACGACTTAACGATTTTGGTGAATAGGAGAGATATCCATCCATAGTCTGATGTACTTAGGAGCAATTCCGACCATGGATGGGACATTACAGCAAAACGCCGCTTCCGGATCCTTACAGCGTCATCAGCAATACCCAAATCGATATGGGAGAGGAACACGATGTGCACTGTCAAATTCTGGCCTAAATATCTTGATATCGTTTTCATGCTCTACGATTACAATTTGAACTCGACTGGCTGAGAGTGAACGGAAATTCCAGACATTCGAAATCAAGTGCTCAAGGAAGGATAGTTAGTAATGAGTTGAACCAATTCACGTGTTACTGTTAAGATGTTTCCAGTTCTATGGTTGCAAGTCCTTACAGCCGGCGAAGTTGTCTTGTCTTAGAGACATAAAAGCCTCAAGTTCAGTTGTTTCCTCTTTTATTGAGAGATGGGCCCACCGGTCCACCTATCGGAAACACTAATAATTGTTAGCATTTGACTCATCGAGTTGCTTGTCACACGCTGCAAATACTGATATGCAAAATTGCATTGTCTAGGAACTCTCGTTTTGACAACGTTGACTTATATGTTCGTTCATTACCTCTTATGGTTGCAAACTGAAGCCCTCTAAATTTCACAATTTGTCGGCTGTGGCGTATCCAGAGTCTAACAGAAAACACTTCCTCTCAAGGAAATGTAGAAAATCTTCTGTGATTTGAGGCAACATATTATATTTAAGAACCAGTTATCTTACTTTTCACTGTGTTGGCGGACAATGGGCACAACTGATAAAAGCCTTCAATCGAGAACTGCTGCATAATACAAGATGTTATCTTGGTTGTACGGTCAAGATTAAGATTCACGCTAAATTGAACATTCTCGTGTTCACAGAATGGTTTCGCCTATGCCAACTGAACAGATATAACGTTTCTCATTTGCCTTAATTATTTGCTCCGGTTCATACAATGAGAACCAATATCTACCTGATATGCTGACGGGGAAATTTGGTGCGGAAAACCATTTGCAGGAGGGTACATATTAGCAGGTGCCGAGCTATAAAATCTATAATTTTTTACTGAAACGTGACGAAGGCCTCTTGGGAATAAAGTCACGCATTAATTTTTCAGGGAAAGGGGAAGGGAGTATCGATGACCGAATGTGAGCAACCGTGTAGGTATGTGGATTAGATCCATGGAATTATATATGTAGGTGTTATACACACGTTATAATAGTATTGTAAGTTTTGGTTTGAAAAAGTCATGATCGTCCCGATCTTAAAAAACATATTTGTGAGTCATTGGCGAATGAGCAGTGAAAATGTTGACAAGTCAATATCTATATTGTGGTTAACAATCGACCTGGATGACCTGACTGCATGTCATCGGTATTGTTAACAAGGACGAAGGCCATTTTTACGCAGTTTTCTACAAACATTTTATGTAACAGAGACGATTCAGTTACATGACATTTCACGATGTTGTTGGTGTGCAACTCTGTGGACTCACATGGTCGCAGCTGTCCTGCAACACGTAACATGAACTTATTCTGTAATATTCATCTGACGAAAGTGCATCGGTTTCGTAACAGTTTGGGTCGAATGTCTTGTAATGATGCAGATACGTTACAGTCGCATTTTCAGATGTTATTCATGTCAACAGCTCTGTGCTAGTTACATTACTAGGTTATATAACGTGTGGCGGGACAGTTGCGACCCTGTATGTCCACAGAGTTGTGCTAACCTACAACATAATGGATAACTTCATGTTACGTATCATGTTTGTAGGGTTGTCTTTGAACTGGCACAGGTGATGAAGGCATTTTTTTCAAAACCACTGACTGTGAAGGTGGAGATTCGAGCATGATGCCTTGTTGAACTATTTCAATTCATCACTGAAGATTCCCATTCTCATTTTGAAACTTATAACAACTATAAATGAATAAATATAACATTTTCCCGAGGAATTTCGTTGTTTCTTCAATTAAGATTCCGATCCTAATTTATTCATGAGGGTATTCCAAAGTGAATGCTTGTACAGATGTTGTATTGAATAGGTTCGTGTGGTTCACCTCCCACATTACAAGACATGGGTTATTGTACGATGGAATTTAAACTAGTTTTTGGTTGACCATAGAGGTAAAATATATTTTACCTCAGTTCGGATTCTCCCACAATTGGTTGTTAACAGTAGTTGGAGTATCAAGCATTAGGTGTTGGTGGAACGATGTAGTCCTTGTAGAGAGATTGTAATTGATACGTCGTGAAGATAAGGTCGGATATTCTATGGGTCACTTGATTCCAAGTTTGAAGTCATACTGCTGGCATAGACGAATCATAGAGACTCTGATGTCTCTCCTACGACATCTCAACCAGTAACGATACTTCACCAAACTGATACAATTCATTTGAGCCACTGGATCGTTCACTCCAATTAACATCATTCACGATAGTCATCAATTAAATCACATTATCCACGGATTATTTCTCTTTCGGAACATTCGCTCTTTGTTGAGCTTTCACCAGGGTCCTTGGATGGAGGTCAATTAATTCATTTCTGAAGCAGCTACAATATTCCTTCCGCCTGTATTACAGCGTTAATGATTAATTGAAGTAGGAATCACTTCTACATAGGGGGGCATGATGGACCGCTGTGAAGTATTAGTTCCGGTAGCTGTAAGAAGGAGGTCGGTCGTGACAGAAAAATAGATGGTGAGGTGGAATGTTTGTGACAAACTCACATAAGCTCGATGGAAACGGTCACTCGTTAGCCTTGATAGCCTAAAAAAGTTTGGCAAGCTATCAACATCTGGTTCTGATGGAATACATGTTTTGACGATGTGGTTATACAATCCAAAGGCTACTTCAATGATAATGTTCGAGTCCCGCAAAAGACCAGTGAGTTTTCCCGATGTGCCCTTGGGCAAGGCACTCCATCTCCATCGGTACACACCACCCAGGCGATAATTGTCCCTGCTCCCATAGCGGCAGCAACTTAAGGCGAGATTCCATAAGTACGGATGTAAATGTCGCTCCCATGCGAACACAAACGTGGAAAGTGCCCGAATAAGCTGTATTCGGGTTGCAGATAAAGAGACGAGCACTGAGTGGGCACAAGTACTATGTGTACCGATGCCGCATACCGCAAGCGGATAATCTGACTCATAGAGCCAGTAAACGCTCATATTCATGAGACGCATCAAATGTATTGTCTTTCCGCCTCATCATACATCCTTTGTACCTTCTTCGCAAAACTCTGCAAAAAATTATGCCGCACCCTGCATCCGCACTCATGGAATCTCGCCTTTAATTACTCTCCGAAATTGTCGGAGAGCGCGCCTGTTTCTCATCATCAGAGTAGTATCTGTAAATCGCTTTGAAAACCGCTGTAGGGCAATGATAAAGTGCTATATAAAAAGATATTATTAAGATTGCTGATGCCACAGGAATGTAGGTTTGAAATGTACCATCCTGGTCAAAGGTCGAGGAACAACTGGTGTAGAGATGATAAAGAAATCCAAACAGTGGGATACCTAAATTGAGCATAAAAAGTAAGGCGGGGGCATCAGCTTTGGTTGGGAGATCTCCGACTCCCAACGATATTGACTGAATTTGGTACAACTATAGGTGGAATCGACCAGTGTTACTGATTACGGCAAAGTTTCAAATTGTCAATGACATGGCTCTTTCCAAGCTTTCTTCATACCTTTGTAATATTCAGTTTCTCCAGAGCGCTATGAAGAAGCTCGACGGCAACATCGTTATGACTATTCGTGATTGGCTGCATCTAAGTGAATCATCCAATAGAGATATCTATTCCAGGGAAGAGTGGGCCTTGGTATTCTTTATTAAGACCTGCACATGGTTAGGAACTTCGTGGGCTTCCACAAACCTCTCCTTGCTACAATCAAAAGGCGAACATTAGATTGGAGTGGCCACGTCACGAGATACGACACAAACCTGCACACCGCAGCCTTTTCAAGTCCATCCGTCATGGCAGACACAGACGAGGCCGTCGAGAAAGCAGAATTGACAACGTTAAAGACTGGACCTGTCATGCCGGATTTATTTACCAAGACTACCGACAGACCGGCATGAGGGGATATGACAGCTTCTAAACTTATGTTCCCCGACTACTTCCACAGTCATGAGAGTGAGTGATGTTTTGGGCCCATTCACCTTATATGTGGCTAGTTGATTATCATTTGTATCGGTGTTGCTTACATGAAGGTAAGGCGCGTTGGGGTCGGAGATTTTCCCTCCACTCCCATATGGTGAAGGGAAGGCCGTCTGACATGACAGGTACAATGATCGTGCTTCGTTTGTTGGATTTGAAGTCGATGCGCCGGTAGAGTACTCAGAAGGAGAAGGGTCAACGTTTTGTACTTTGCAGTCATGAACACCTCCATTCAAATTTCATAATGATACGTATGCACAAGTGGCGGGCGAGGAAGGTATAGGCCTACAAATAATATTTCAGAGAACAAATAAGTGAGTTTCCAGCATGACTTTAAAGATGATGCATAGCGGATGTTCACATACGGCAACAATACTTCGAAGGTTCCATAATATGCGTTAATGAGTTCACATAACGTTTCGTTTTCTGATATAGATTGGAAGAGAACATGACGAAAGGTGCATAATGATTGCGTACATTGTTTGCCAATATACTGCATCATACTCATAATGTCACTATTGTCCTTAGAGCCCTACATTGGCGGTATAAATGTCACGTACCCCTCTTGATCAGCCCTCGTAAACTCTATCTGGCTAATCAGGGACTTGACACTGTATCCTACTCTTTTGATACTATATACGTTTGCGTATATTCAGTCAAAGTATAATGTCGATCAATTACTCCCACTGTTTGGTCAACGCGGACTATGACCTAGCATATCCGTGAGAATCATAAAAAATCAAGACATACCGATAGGACTATACCCCTGCGATAGAGTTATACCAACGGTTCTGTATCATAATAATTCTTGTCCATTATTGCCATGAATTTGCACTACGGCTGGATAGAGTGAGCAATGAAAGCTTGAAAATAACGAACAGTTGTTTGAGTTTCCGACGATGCATGTCAGTTATTTGACTTGCAACAACATGCTCTCTATGTCTGAATACCTTTAGGGAAGCGCAAGCCTAACAACAACAAAATAATCACGACATCAGTAATAAAAATGGAAATGAAGAAATATGTAAAAAGAAGGACTAACTGATAGGTGTAAATTATATGAAATACAAATTGTTCTATGGATAACGTGCGGAATCAACTATATTTGTGCGTCGTCACTGACATGGTGCTGTCTGCATGGAATTACTCCGACCTTCAAATTAGGGCCGATGCGCACTTGCTCGGAAGAATCTTAATGATTGGCTTCACTAACCCCAATCCCAACCTAATCCCCAACCCTAACGAACCATATATTCGGTACAATACAACACCGTTAGCCAATCAGAAAATACCTTACGAGACAGTGCGCATAACCAGTCACATTAAGACACCGTCATAGCGGCAGGTTCTTATTCTATATACCTGGTAAAGGATTCGCAGCTGACGATGAAGACGTATCCCTTGCCGAGTCGATTCATTGATCGGCAAGTATCCCCCAAAAAGTGTTTTTATGCTAGCTTCCATCCTACGATTGCAGGAGGCAAGAGAGAATGACAAGAGGGTTGCATAAAATGTTGATGGCACACATACATTGGCTGCAATCATCGTGGTGGACATCGATGGGGACATATAATCGTCTCGACACCGCCTGTTTACAGCCGTTGTTTTCGGATCTCTGGCTTTTGGATCTAGATGCCGTTCGTTCCATTTTACAACTTCCAGAACTGATATAACCTGCAGTATGAACAAATATTGCACCCCAGCTGTCCGATGCAGTGGGATGTTATTATCTATTATTAGGAATGGGGAGCTTTGTAATCGCTCATGATCTTCCACAGAATCGAAATGAGAAAATGTTCTAAGCATCGCGCTGACACGTTTCTCATTCTGGCAATTCTGGTATGCCATGTATTCCGAAGACTTGAAGAAAGATGCCTTCTCTTTGCACTCTGTTAACAGTTAGTGAACGTTTCGTGTGAAGATTATCGTACAAATCGTGACTTAAATATGAGGAATTAAAAATTAAAACTGGCACCGAGATATTTACAACAATTTTTGCAAATTTTTAGTTCAAATTATTCTAGTCGGAACACACGCTGCGTAATAAATTGATACACACACACGCTGACAAGGACATTCGCTCCAGAAAACTGATTGCAGTCGAAAACAAATTGCGGGTGCCGAGCATAAAAATCTATAATTTGTTATCAGGACGGGAGAAGAAGTACTGTAATGAAGTCACGCATTAAATTCCCCGGAAAATGATTGTCATGTGGGAAAGAGAGTATTGATGGTGCTTAGATATGACACTTAAATGTCTAAAATACGTGTCAAAATTGTATTTTATTTTACAAAAGCCATGTTTTACCTGTGTCAACTGCTACTGCTGTCATCTTCTGTGAATGAATGAATGAATGAATAAACAAATAAATAAATACAGCAAAATTATTGGACCTATGGTGCTCGGCAGCTTTCGAGTTTCTCTTTTCAAATACCATTACGTATCGAAGGAAGATCGCCTAACAATCGTTCATTAGCATGGATGTGATTTGATAGTACACATCTCCCAATGAATACAATCAGATGTTCTCATAACATTAACAGTGTTATTATTAGATACATTCCTGAACAATATTTTCAATCAACGGGATTCACGAATAGGATCAGTCTAGATAACCAGCTGTGTGACTACATGACGGCCATACCATAACGTCATGCGAGATAATGAATACACAAACCATTCATTGCATGCCACTGAACACTGTACATGTCTGATAGAAAGAAATCAGATATCCTCCGTTATCCGTCACCTCATTTCCATTCAGTCCATTCAGTCCATTGACGTCAATGCGAAACGATCAAACAATATTACGAATAACAGAACTATGAGTATGTACCTAGTTGTTAATTGTTTTCCTTTGTTTTCAGGGGAACACGTTACCAGATGAGTCTCCGGGCGAACTAATAAATCCGTGGTTAGTCAATCATATCCACCACCTATATATGGCAGTTCTGTCGACGCTACTGAACGTAATTTTGTTCATGGAAGCTAGTAAAGCTTCGAGATCACCTGTCCTGGTGCTTTATCGCACATCTCTAACAGTTCGGGGCCATTCTCGGTTATTAGTATGTTCAATGTCAACGAACGTGGAATGCCTAAAGACTATGGTGAGGTAAAACATTATTGATAAAAGTATTGGTCA
>JAODTT010134338.1:0-14353 GCA_025400115.1 Pentamera pediparva
CACCCTCCCTTTTGGCAAATAAATGCAATTCATGGGCCCCTAAACACATGCTGATGTGATATTGGGTAAATAACAGCTGCAAAACCTCAATTGAACAGTGAAAAAAAAGTGTTTTTCCGTTACTTTTTTGGTAACTTGGGTCATGGGGGGTCTGACTCCTAAACCCCTCCCTTGCGTACGCCGCTTCTCTGTATATATGGATGGTCCCCACTACATAGAGAAAGGGTTATAAACTAGCAGTGCCCACAGCCTGTTTTTTCCAGTCGTGGGTCCAAAATAATCATATTTGTGTGAACCTAAAGGGTCCAAAAAGAACCAAAAAATGTCCCCCTCCCCCCATGGAGTGACATTTCCTTGATTCGTGAGCTGAAATCGCAGTATTATTATTCGGATCCAACAAATTTAGAGCCAGCCCTTACCCTGGACGAAGGTGTGCGTCGAAGCACTTCGATGGAATGACCCACCCGTGACAAGTACACTTACCCCCCCCCCCCCAGGTATAAGGGGGAGCATCTTACAATTGAAGATTGCCTAATGACCTTGACGAGCATCGTATCATATCACAACAACCGACAAACTGCCCACCAACCTTTTTCAGTTGGCCATTCCGGTTGCCCACTAGTATGACGGTGTCATTGTTGTGGTGTGTAGCTGTGATGGACGTGAGCCCGGAGGAGTCTGTGTAGATCGCCGGTGTCTCAACCCCGTTCCAGCCCCCCAGAGGGTACAGGAAGTCCACATCGTGGCAGTAACTGATGCCCGCCTCCTCCACAGTAGAAATCTGGAAGACAAACGTTGCAAAAGCGTTCAGGAGTTTTGGGACTGAGTCAGAGAGTTCGAGACTGAGTCCTCAGCTTCCGAGTCCCGGTCAGAGTCTGGGAGTCCGGATGCAATTTTTATCTGTACCATCTTCAGCACAGCACAATGAAAAAGGTAGTGTAAGTGGAGCGTTTTGAAACTTACTTTAATGAAAAGAGCATATCTTATAACTCCCAAAAGCCAAATTTGGAGTTCCAACAGTAACTATTATCAAAAGAAATTGTAGTGATGCCACAAGGGGGAACCAAATGGATGCCGCCATTGAGTTTACACAGTAGTTGCTGATTTTTCATCCCTTCATCGGTGAAAAATTGCGAGGTATTTTCTCTCTCCAAAGTCAATGAAGGCTCGCAGCTATATATTCTTCAAAATTCAGTGAATTTTCATTTAAATCAGGTTCACCGCTCTCAGTGACAGTGGTTCGGAAAAGTGAATTTTGCGAGACCAGTCTCGAGTCCTCGAGCAATGATTTGAGTGTTTATAATATGCCCGCTACCAGTGTATGATCAGATTATTTTGACATTGCAAATGAGGCTTAACTTTTCACGCATCGAGTTATACAGGGTTGCCAGCATATCACTGGAAACAATTTCCTCACTTTTCATGATGGAAGATGAAAATCTCAGGATCATAATTCAGACCTATCCCACAAAACAGCACTAGTTTGTGAATCTGTGAATCATGAATACTCGCCCCATGTAGGAACCCTGCACCCACCGCCTGCACATATTGAGCCTCTGGCAAATCATACTCCAAACTGGCAACCCCATTGCCCTTCATATTTTTCACAGACTTTGAGTCGATTGTCAATTTTTTTAGCTCTGGAAATCTATTGTTCTTCAACTTCCAGACATCGCGCATTGAGTGTATGAAATGGAATTCTCGCTCCAATATTGAATCAATATCCTGTTCGGTATGGTCACAGTCAGGTATGTAGCTACACTAGTCGGTGCCGGTCGATGGTAACCAGTTCTCAGCCTGAACAACCGGCAGGCACATCAATTTTGTATCTTACCGTCCCACACTAGAATTATTACGAATCGGAAATTTGTTCTTCTCAAACAGCTGTCAAGTGCCTGTTTTGTCAACTAATTAGTAAATTAATAGAAATTGTGAGACGTTCCAGCTGGCACTAAAATTCAGCTAGCTATAGCCCTGGTCACAACACGATGCCCAAAGCGTGCTGTGTCATTATCTCACCATGAGGGTAGCCAGGAGACAATTGACGGGCTCCCACCACGTGATCTGCGTTGTCTCGGTCACCACGTTGAGGCAGTCGATTCTCCGGTTGTAGAACTTCTCCCGTATGGCCCTCATGGGGTACATGCACACGGCAGTCTCCTCGGAAGGGTCCATCGAGTTGGGCAGGGCCTTCGCGAAGGTCACAAAGAGCACAGACTCGCCGTCCCGGAAGCCAGACATGCCATCTGCAGAGCTGATCTCTGTGACGTAAGCAGACTGCGCCAGGTTGTACTTCTCGCCTGTGCCGGGCTGGGTGCAGTTCAAGGGGAGCTCGATGTACGAGTAATAATATTTATCATTTTGGCAGATCTGGACTATTTTGGTGTAGTTCTCTGGCGCCGATATGGAATCCCTGGAGTCCCGTGGCTGGTTCGCTACAAAGTAGCTGAAGCCCTCGTGAGAGAAGCCGTGGATGTACTCGATGTTGAACCCAGTGGGGTTTGTGCTAGTCTCTGGTGGGAACCTCATCTTGGAGATGAAACCGATGCCCTCCGAGTGCTTCACTACCTCAAAGAGGACCTTCTCACTGGAGTTGACCACAAGCTCACGACTGGAGATTGTGGGGATATCGAGGTCTTGCCACTTCCCCTTGGAAGTGGCGACAAAGAGGACGTTCTCCCCTGGAGTGGTTGATGGAGTGATGAAGGCGACAACCGTCCCATTCACGGTATTCGAGGCGATCTCTTGGGACGTGCTGTTCGCCACCAGAGATAGGTCGCTGAGCCGTAATATCTGGCAAGTCCCCTGGTAAACACTACCGCACGAGATCACGGTATCCTCATGAAGCACCAGTAGCTTGTTGATGTTGTCGGTGTCGAGGCGTTCCTTGATGCAGCTCCGGGGCGGGACCGCGCACTCCTGGTTGTCCAGCACGGGCCCAGTGGTCAGCTCCACACCCGTCCTCTCGAGGTCGGGCGTCAGTTTGTAGATCTGGTTCAGACCGCCCACGAAGAGGTCCCCGGAGGATGGATCGACCACCAGATTGTGTAGCCTCTGGCTGATCTCCGAGTCGCTGGGAGGGGCTTCAAAGGTGGGATAGCTCTGCGATGCCTGCGATGAGATGATGGCTGCGATGACCATGAGAGATAGGAGCATTCCTTGGAGGCAGTCCATGGTGATGTGTTCAGAGGTGATATTCAGGGTCAGGAGCAGTGGGCCCTCATTGGGTAATTGTCACACATCTCAGATCACTCTTCGAGCTGCAAAGAACAAAGCATTTTTTTCATGTTTGAAATGAAAATCTTTCTAATTATCATAAAGAAATTTAACAATGATCGTGATTTAACATGACTTGATAAAACTTAACGAGAGGGAGAATGAAATTCTCCTTCATGCTTCCTCCTACATGGCTTCCCACAACTTTTCCATATGTCACCCCGGGGCAAGGGCTCTTGCCCTGGGACACTTTTTGCTGTCAATATTATTGTGAAAGTGTTATTGTGAGAGAAAGGTCAATTCAACAACTATTTTCCTCTCAGCTCCATCCCTACACTTCTACATCGTAGTCAGTTGTTGACTACCTATCCACCAATTTCAGAGATTTGCCACCAGCACAGCGGATTCGCCTTCAATTGAGGAGTTCTAGATCGATTGCAGCTATCACCCCTCTCCATTGGTGGAATTGCATTTTATGGGTCATTTGATGCAAGTCGCGCAATATCAGCGTACAAACATCATTTTTGTGCCCCCCTTACAGCCGATCCTGGATCCGCCCTTGGGGGGGGTCCTGGTGCCGCATCTGCTTGGGAGGCGAGGATCGACAAAATATAACAAGGATGATCAGTTCTGAATGGTGATTGCTTGGGTTGATATGGTCTTTCCTTAGTTTACGAAATCAAGAATATGTTTCGAGACAGGTTGGGACATCAACACGGTTCTATCTGTTATCTTCGATATTGTGAGAGTTCGAAAAAAAGTTCAGTTCTGCAAAACGGTCATTTCACTTGGAATAGCCCAACTTTGTTCACCGTAGCTCTCCTGTTTCAGGAGACACGACTTCCGGAATGACAACATCATTCACAGTGGACCGCTAACCATAATATGATAGACAGAGTACAATTTTTCTAGGATATTTACATTCATTCTAGTATTTGTCCTTGGCTCGTTATAGTTGGAGAGTCAATTTTGCATTCCAGATTGAAACAATCCAGAATTCACAGGAAGTGTCTCGAAGACTGGACGTGTCGTGAACGTTGGTTGGTTTCTCTCAGCACTACGTCGGGGTTTTCCCCCAAATAAGATTTGGAATAAGACACAATGCCTGCAGTGCTGATATAAGTGAGAGGAACATGAAGATATCTTCGTAGCTCCCTCGGATGCTCTGTACGAGACCTGAAAGAGAACATGAAGATATGACAACAATTATTTGTTTCTCACGGAAAATATAAACATGGTGGATGACTCCTCCTCCGCTACGCAATTACACTAGCGCTTATGCGTCTACTATAAGGCAACATATGAGTATGCGCCACGCAAGATCTATGGTTCATAGCTCGCTCGTTTCTATGGTGACGTTACACATGCTGGAGGTGTATCCATTGTGTGAAACCATCAGCGAAGCACCGCACTCTCGTTCAGTGGTTTCACTAACTGCCCTTCTAATTTTGCAATGAACCACGGAGTGATGTCCTCCCCAGTTAATAGCTCCATGGTATATACAGGTAACATCCGTCGTCTGGACATTGACAGCAGGTAGGCTGAGGCCGATATGTCGGGATCATAGGCCCCTGTAGCTATAGCAGCATAACCTTCCCTATCGTTCCTATAGTGTGCACGTGATTTATATAATAATGAACACCACGAACGGAACGAGTGTGTAGATTGTGTCACTGACAATAATCGAATTCGATTTGATTTCGTTTCTTGTTTCTCTGGTTTTCATTTATTTCTCAAAATTACAGTATCCCCATCAGCTTGTGTCTGTGATTAACATACGACACTTATAGCCAGTGGTAGGATAACATAACGTTAGTTGCATGCATTGAGGCTATATGTACGACATTCAGTGTTTAACACCTATTCCAGAATGCAAAATCCACTCTCCATATTTGCTAACCAAAATTATTGAACTATTGGAATGTCCGGTCATGTTTAATGGATACTGTACTCACGAAAACGCATTGTTTCATCTCCTCTTGGGCTTTCGATTACGATATTCAATACAGTTGTGCAATGTCATAATGGACGTACATGTATGATTGAATCGACAGTACAGTGTCCACATCAGCGACTTCAACTGACAAATTCAAGGAAATACCCTCTGAGAATATATTTCCCCAACCAGCTGTGTGATATTCTTTAGGGTAATTGTTGAGGCTATACGAACGAAACATACGGTGACTACCATTAAGTAGGGTATTCAACATGCACTTTCTACATTTGCCACTGAGAATAGCAAAACCATACGAACGTCCAATGTAGAGGTAAATACTATCAATAGTGGACAAACCCGTTCGTGGGTTTTCTTGTATTGCACCAAGTTGAGAATGCAGTGCATATAGTATTAACATCAGCTACCTGAAATAACAATGGATCCGAGGGAGAAAATGTAATGATTATATCTCGTTCATAAGTATTTACTTCAGTCATATCGTTCGATTTGCCGTGTGCAATGCTTAGCCGTTGTCATATGTTGACTCTACATATACTGAACACAGTGCTTAACAGCGAACCGTAAATGCAACGTACCGGCAGAATATCCACATCAGTGAGAGATAATGGCAAAACTATCTGCCCTAATCTAGCAGTGTCATATCATCAATCAGTTAAAAGGGTAATGCCGCTCCTTCCCACACAATTATCGGCTGGAATACGAGTTGAGGTTCAGATTACCTTAGTGTACTATCCCTAAAGTACACTATTAAATTTATTGACCTTTGGCCTTTGGAAGTCAGGGGCATATACGATGCAGACAGCGCATAGCTACAGGGACATGTTAATCCCGACACCTCGGCCCGAGCCTACCTGCTGGTAATTTCCAGACGACGGGGACAGTGGTACCCTTTCCCTTGCAAACACCAGGTATTCATACAGCTGTGTGGGCTAGGGCGCACCAGCAGCCAGAATTAACGGGCGCGATGATCGGTGGTTAGAATTTCCTCCCAACCGAACTTTCCCGATTACTCGGGCTACCTGACAGCCGATTTGGTTCTTCCCGCATAGAGAAGAAACCAACACGCCTCGTCCGGGATCCGAACCCATGACCTTCATAGCTCCAGGCCACATCACTGGTCACTAGACCACTAGACTACGTTGCTGTAAGATATTTACTTGGCTCAATTTTATCCATAATCTGTGTAATATCCTCAGTTACAGACATGTATGGAGACGATATGAACATAACATAGTGGTAACAGAGTAGCTGGAAATCATGTAAACCATGGGAACCATGCAAGAGTCAAAGGTATATAAAGTGGAGATACCGTAATTATCAACGCTTGTAATATGGCATTGATTAGTGTTATAGCTGGTTCTATGGTTCTAGAATATCTGAATATCTTCAACTCACTCCCAATAGCGTGCCCGAATGGTTATATGTAGTGCTCACATTATATACGGTACATGAAGTTACGAGGCATGAATATGCATCGTGTATTTAGAGATGAGACAATGTGGAAGCTCGGTAGTAATTAATTATGGCGGATACAGTAATAATACGCAATCAGAAATGTGATGACTATACTCACCCGAGACGACACCTGTCGATACCACTCCAAGACCAACAAACATATTCGACCAAGCCATGCCATTCTTCAAGTGCTCGCTACAAACTGCATACTTGACTTGCACGTTGACCCAGGAGCTGAGGAACGCTGTAATCGTTCCCGTGATAAAGGTGGCGATGCACAAATGCGCAAAATTCCAGGTGACACAGTAGATCGGCATGACGATAATAGAAACGACCGATATGAACATCATCATGAAAAAGTTGTGCATCCATTTGTAGTAGAACACACCTATGCAGAGCGTTTTTCCGAAGAATACGCCCACTCCTCCTGTCGAGGATAGCAACACCGCATGGGACGGACTGTACCCTTTGGAAACCCCCAATGGAACTAGATACATGGCCCACGAGAACAGGATCATCAGGTTGAATAATCGCATCACAATTTGGAATGTGAGCGCAGGATGAGCCAGGAAAACATTCCGTTGTGTCGCTAACGTACCGCTACCTCTCGATTTGTCATCAGTACGCTCCATGCTTGAGTTATTCCTCCTTTCTGATTCAGAGAGAACAACCCCACACAAGATCGAATTCCAGTTGAGTGCCCCAAGCAATGCCACTGCCGCAGAGAGTCCGTACGCCTGGAGCCAGTGGTCCATTATCAAAGGCATGCAGACCATTCCGACACTGGAAACCAGCGTGCTAGCGCTCAGAACTGTACCAAAGCTATCGCCGAATGTATGAGCCATGTCGACTGTTGTTATCAGTAGAAGCGTACCGAAACCAGCACCTGAAGAAAAAGTAGAGATGTTGTGAAGTTGGCCGTAATTTCTAACTACCAATAATGTTATATAATTCCATGGATAGTAATACCGTATGTCGTGACCTTTTTCTGATTAGTTGTCTTGTTGCACCGTAGATTTCATGACGTTGAAACATCCGGTGTGGTTATGTCGTCGTCGTCGTCCTCGCTTTCCGGCGAGGTTGCCATTGCGCATGCGATCATTGATTCCCAGGCTTTTCATTCATCGGCCCTAATCGCATAGTCCGGTGGTGTTTCCTTGCTGACTTGTGACATCCAGGTTAGCTTTGGTCTTCCAACTAGTCTTCTCGTATTTCTTATGCATTCATCAGGTGCTTGACGTGCAGGGGCTTCTTCATGCAGTCTGCAAAGATGTCCAAGCCAGTTGAGGCGCCTCCTTTTGATTGTTCTGCTCCAAGGTTCACTGTTTGTGATCACATACAGATCATCGTTTCCGAGTCTATCTCGCCTGGTGATGTTAATGGTTCTTCTCAATAATGACCTCTGGAAGACATCGATTTTGTCTTCTAATTTTGATGTTAGTGTCCAAAGTTCACTATTATACAGAAAAATTGAAGATATATATGCATTGAAGATCCTCATTTTGTTGGTGATGGTCATTCTCCTGCTTTGGAGGAATTTCTGGAGCTGATTGTAGGCATTGATAGCAAGTCCTCTTCTTCGTTTGATGTCCTCTCCAGTGTCTAATTTGGTTCCTAAGTACTCGCGATTCTTCCATTCTGTCGGTCCCTCTCTAGTAACTTTATATTCTTCGGTTTATTCTGTGGTTATGTAACTGTGTATAATAACTGTGTTCAAGGTGACGTGGACTAGGTCCTGCGCGAACCGTTTGACCCATTACCAAACTTGCAGTCAGCTGACACGTCCGCTCTGCTCACCTGAAGGGGCAGAGAGTGCTCACGTTACCGCGAATCGCGAGCAACTCTGATGGGAATCAGGCGTGACATGAGTGACTTCAAGCACCCTGGAAGGACAATCTTAGGGAAGTACTGTGGTGCCCTCGTGGTGGGCTGTCCATCGCCGTGTACAGGGTGACAAACTTTGCCTTGTGATAAACTGAAGAGGGTGTCCCATATTCAGCCTTATAATAACTAGCGAATCCTACTGCCTTTCTTTAGTTGTAGAGCATCGATTGCTTAACCTACTCCGATGTTCACACGAACACAATGTACAATAGTTTTGTTGTTTTGGGGATACCGACACAACAGTTTTGGTTTTTCGGATTGCGATCACTAATTTGCAATCTGATGTGAGATTGCGATCTCGCATTTTCCCTGAGTTTGAATCGAACGAATCGGACCCTTTTTATAACAAATCGCTGCAGTATAACCGGACACTACGCCTTGGCACGGCACAACTGGAATACATCATCTGACCTACTGGTTGAAAATGAACCCACCATTTGGTCATACAGGCGTCCTTCGGGCAGACACGGTTCGACCAAACATACCATTTCGCAGAGGACTTCATCAATGCCAATGTCATAATTACATGAATAATTAACAGAAAAATATTTACCGGTGACAATGTTTACGAGTAACAGCTTCCAAAGACGATCAGCGAATATACCCTGCAACAAAAGCCCTGCTCCGATCACGAACCCGGCAAAGCTCCCAAGAAAGCGATAGGGCAGGTGATCCATCAACAGATTCGGAATGGGTCCTGTGGAAAAGAATAGCCGATTGTGATGAAACTCTTAGGTAGACATTGTTGGAACTGAGAGCTGGCCATTTTATTCGTGGGGAGAGAATATAGTGCAGAGTGAAGGGCACACAGGTAGTTATTCTCTGTTAGGTAGCTACATAGGCCTTACTCTTTCCACTGCTAGTTTAAGGTGATCAGTAGACTCATCGTGTTTTACGTATTTCAGTCGAGAGGACGGGGCTGATAGTAATGACCTGCACTGTCTTATAAAGTGCAGTCTGTGCGTGCGCAGACGTGCCGTGATACATTTTACATTTATCGAAGCAATCATTTATTCGTTTGAAAGGTTTCTTGGAATTGTACATGAGTAGGAAGTCACATATGTGATATGTATGTTAGAAAATGTTGGGCAAATATTGAGCAGCTCGACAAGTATCCAGCAAAATGACCAACTTATATATAGGTATGAATCACTCTAAAATATAAGGGCTACCAATGGAATTTATTGTCATTTCTCCGCGAACGTAAAAGATTGCTGAGTACTTGTTTAAACAGTATAGTTGAGAATAGCATTGTTTTACAACTCGCAGCTCGTAGGCGTGCACTGCCGTGCAGTTGTGTCATCATACATCATTCATGCAACCACTCAAAATGTGAAGGATCTTTTTTCTGAAAACTCACCGATCGAAAACGCCAGCCCCTGCAGAATCATAAAAGACCAACTGACCATCGCCACTTCTGAGGATGTAAACTCTACAGTCGCTTCTAAAATAACACCACAGCTTTTAATGCAGCCCTGGAAGAGCAAATCCATCAGCGATCTGGAGAGAAACGATCTCCACTTCCTGGAGTCTCTGAGGATTTTAGACGAAGACATCTTCTCCAATTATCAAAGTCTAAACTAAGTCGTTATCAAGACTCGCTTTAGTAATTTTCCGATAGAACGTTTCACTCTGTCCCAAGCCTAACGAATACAACATTACTGATAAGAACGATCCACTGTTGGCGTTGCCTGCGTCGTAAATGAAATAAACAATTCTTAGGTAATATTCTCTGTCTGCGGGTCCTATCTTCGATTAGATTTTCTTCACGCAATTCTTCAATTGATCAGAAAACTACATTTGTGAACATCTTGTCTTACAATCTTCAGTGAAGACAGCAGATACACCAAGACGAGCCAATAGTCGGAAACGTATCTGTCGCAAGTAAACCCTGTCTTCCTTCGACTAGTCTACCTATAGTCTTTATTACTGTCGGCATGTGTTAAATGCTTAGAGCAACATGTAGCAAGTACACCCTGATGCCTGTCATCCTTTATTCGGTTCTTCTAGTTGTCATGAATGTTTATGTCCAGGACATGACAGCACAAGTGCTAAATGCCTAAATCAACTTATGTGTAACGAGTAAACCCCGATTCATGTCTTCCTATATTCGGTTCCTCAAGTCGCCAAAAATTACGTTAAGAAAACACATAGCAGCACAAATGTAGCCAGTGAACTCTGATTTCTGACCTCCTTTAATCGGTCCTTCCAATCGCCATGGTATGTTTACATCCAGGACATGGCAACAAAAATGTTGAATGCCTACAAAAACTTATCCGCAGCCAGTAAACTCTGACTCTTGTGTCGATTTTCCTAGTCGCTATAGATGTTCACGTCCAGGACATGGCAACACAAGTGCTGAATGATCGATACAACTCATTTGTAGCCAGCAAACTATGATTTCTGTTTTCCATTGATCGTTCCTACTGAATGTCTAAGTCAACCTATATGTCGCCAAAATGAACCGTAGTTTTCGTCTCCCTCCAACCAGTACTCCAAGTCACTATGATGTTCCTCGCTCAGGACACGACGAACAACAGTTTTCTAGATGTCTAAAACGACTTATCTGTCGCCAGTAAACCGGTTTCCGGGTCTTCTTATCTCAGTGATGTTCTACACCGAAACATCCAGGGCATAGTAAATGAGAGCCTCAAGAGGACATGGCGAATGTCTAACGCAACTCCTTCTGACAGTACCTTAAAACAGGTTCTAGAAGAGAACTGCGCAATACAGTAGTTGGACGAGCATTTAAAAACTGCTGGTATCAATTCAAAGAATTTGAATATGTCTAACTACCAGGACAAATGTGTGGATATAATGTCCGAGATCTGTATATGTGACACATTTGAAGAGTGGGTATAAGAACCGTACATTACTGTCTCCATATGGGTTCAAAATTCGGCTGGAGCGACAGTAAAATTACTACCATCAGCAGAAAAAGGCCTGGTACAAAATCATATTACCAACCAACGAGCCAATTCCAGCTGGAACAGTTCATTTTCGTAAGGTTGCATGCACACGACCAATCGCTCATTCGAGCAAAATGTCATGGTAAAAACAAACATTGAAAAAGAACATTAGAAATTGGCAGCAATTTTGTGTTGCTGTGTGAATTGCAAGGTGTGCGTACTCTTCACCTCTCTACTGCCATCTTCTTGATGGCATCATCTTCATGTATCAACACTCCAAGTAGTTGCATTTCGATTTAGGAAAGTTGGTTTGCAGATAATTAGTCTCGCATTAATTCGGAAGGTGGGAGCTTGGTTCATGTTGGTGTTCTGCAGACGCAAGCGGTGATAGTTCTGGCTGGATGGTCGATATCCTTGAGGTCCGAAGTCGCTTCTAAGTTTGATTGGTTTGATTGGACGAATCAAACAGTCCGTCGTATCAGTTTGTGTTTGAACACAAGCGACCTGCTGTCGGTAGCGAGTAGTTAGGACCCAATTCATCTCACAGGGGAATGATCAATAATTCCAATGAGTTGAAGGTTATTGCATCGTGTGGAGGCCCAATCCTCCAAGCGTACGTTAGTCGTGAATCGAAAAATCTCAGCAGGGCTAACTATATATAGAACCTTTAAAATTTAGGTGCAGGTTCTCGAGACATTATTTTCTCTGCTAGTTTAAAGATAAATTGTTAAATGACACTTGGCGTTTAGAAACTCTCACGTTTAGGAAATTTACTGGTAGGTCCACTAACAGATATATGATCCCGTTGATGAGGCAGCATTCATATATACAGTGAAATAATTGTTATGTCTCATCACTCGAGAGACGTGGGGGTATTGTCATCTGTAAAATTATGCTTTCCTCAGTGCATCGAATAGCTCAAGCCACTAATGAATGCGGGATTCTAATCATCCATACGTTAAACTTCAATCTCAAAACCTCGTGGAGTTGGAGGCTCTCTGGAGATCTATGCTCCTATTTCTTTCTGGCTCCAATAGATGTAAGAGGCATCCTCGAGGCTCCCGACGCTAATCTAGCTGAACGCGAATTGAGCCAACGCGCTAGATAAAATGGGGGGGGGGTGATGATGAATGAATGAGAGCCTATTCATTGATTTGAGAAAGCATGGTAGAAACCACCTTGAAACATACTTGCAAACAGTTTTGTTAAACGTACCTAATGTATACATGCACAATATACTAGGTATGCAACATTTCTTCGTAAATTGTCCTAATTAGTCGTAGTGATTTTGTTTGTATCTCGGTGCTGAGTTTCACTGGGCAGCAAGTAGTGTAGGCCCATGTAAACAAATGAACTGATTCATGATAGGTTTATGTAACATGATCAAAGGGATGGAGTTTATATGGAGATGCGTACAGATAACACGCCTAATATGATAATAATCCACCGACAGACTGTCTGAATATATGACGTCTCCGGATAAATACTTGGTGGAGCCAGAATACTCTCCCGGCGTCTAGATATCGCCAGTCGTTATCAGACTACCACTTTTTGATAGAAGAGGCTTCCTTGGGGCGTACGAACTGTAATGTAGATGTTTGTGTCTGGTGACCGAGCGTTTTGTAAACCTTGCGTGATTTATTGATTGATACCATGGTTTCACAATACGATGGAACGCGTAATGATAATCAACATATAATCTCCATATATCAACACAGGAGCATAATGGTCAACAGAAATCTATACATCAATGGAAACTGAAGGTAATAAATCGAGGATTCCAAAAATCAGCATTGAATCATATGCGTAAAGATATAACATAGGCATTGATTTGCTTACGGCGTGCTTATGGTTGTGAAGATCATCGCTTACTATTCACTTAACATCACTCGGATCGAGGTTCAATCTCATTTTATTCCTGTGATCGATAGAACAAAACCATCCCTCGATTTACAAGAAGGCCAGATACAATACTGTAGGCTAGACTATTAGCCTTACACATAGACAGTGTAATGGGCCTATTGGCGAACATTTCGACTGAACTGCACTGACTGCCTCAATCTGAAGCGAGCGAGATATGATATGATATATATCATTGGGACGCTATGACATTGCCCTGTTAGATAGTGTTTGGATCAGCTTTGAGGGATATATATGTAGGTGTAAGTAGAATTCCGTGGGAGTTTCCAACGAACAGGTGTTTTTTCATGGAATTTTCAGGATTTTCGTGCAATATTTCACTACCACCCTTTGGGAAACTGCTGTCAAGGCCATAAATGAACTGTATATTACGGAAATTCTGGACCAAAAATCATTCATAACCGAAACAATTTGGAGGAGTAGAATTTTCAGTTAGAATTTTGGTCCAAATCGGGTCAGATAATGTAATTTTCAAATAATAACAAACACTTTCGCGAAATTCCTAATGAAAGTTTATTGTCTTCTCATTCACATAAAAGTTATTTCAGGAAAATAGAGTATCATCTGATTGAGATACGAATTTTCGAAAATGATTTGTCAAGGTGGTCGATTTTTGCCAAGCATGGAGTAATTGCGTTCAGGAAATCAGAACGACAACCCGAATTTTACCCTATATATGTGTTAGAATTAAGAAGACGCAATTGTTATTGCGCAACACGTCTCGTGACGTCAAAGACCGTGGAAGACGGCTTATTTTGAACAGGCAATGGGAACCCTGAACACAAAATATCCATATATGGACCACATCTTTCAGTTTGTGGCCCATTTGATATTCATTCGGGTCAATTTTACTATATATATATCGTTCTCAGAGTGTGCCAATGTGGAGTGCACACTTCGAATATATATATAAACCTGACATATGGTGCGCGGTGCTATCAGGAAACCCTATGACACTACAGACATGAGATTATCAGTAAGATGTGCACTAGTTGTGGAGCATACATGGGGA
>JAODTT010135449.1:0-14353 GCA_025400115.1 Pentamera pediparva
ACAACTAATAATTGCGATGATTTCTCAACACATGTTGAAATTTGAACTTACTTATGACAGTTGTTAGGTGCAGGGAGCTGTGTTCCAAAGTTATCACCGCCATGGCAAAATCTTTCTGCCCTAGCTGTGACTGACACATGAAAAAGCTAGTAGAGTATAGTTTTTAATTTATCATTTTATATTGTCATATTTATATATGTATGGATGCTACACAATTTGAAAGCACAGCGATACAATAGGTTATGAGAGTAGACAGGGTGTAAGCTTTTATCAGTGCTGGAAAATGTCATGTTTAACAGACAAGGCTGGTAGATCGAATTCAATGCTACACTGAGACACGTATGTGTCATATCACCTATCTTCTTCAAGATGAATGTGAAGACTAACCTGGCAGCTGTGGTCATTGCAAATGCGATACCTAATTCGAGGAATGTATCAGAAACCTATCACGGTACCACAACACCTCTATGCATAATGTTCGATATAATTCGACAAGCAAGTATATTCCAGGACTGGGGTGTAACCTCCGACTCATATTTCAGTCAACCTTCTTCCCCTAACAGCATCAACTGTGTCATCTCGTGATCTGTATCCTGTACTGTGTGTTCATTCCAGTATCTACCTTTGCATGCGATCGTATTGGGTAAGATAAGCTAGAAGCAAATAGATGCATCTTACAGCCTTCACCAGAACAAATGGACTAATTGCATCAAGAAAGAACTCTTCCAGACTGCTTATGAGATGCAGGATATATGCATCTTCGAACTGTGCAATCCAGCTATCTATGACACTGCTAAGACTACCAAGCTGACGAAAATATGGCTCAGTCTTGGAACTTGATACAGGTCAGAAGCCGGGTCATAGTTAATAGCACACTGTGACTCATATGGAAAGCATGAACTGTGCAATTGCAGTAATTCAAGGAAATGCATTTGAGCATTATAAGGGATGCTAATTTAGTTATAACAAACCTTCTAGAACCCTCCCTCATAGCAGGTGGGAATCATATTGACATAATATTATGCTCACACCTTCGAGGGAGCTAACTTGATGATAGCAGGGAAACTTTAGACATGAGTTTATTTCATACAGAAAGACTCAGAAACCAAAATGTTTCTCATCTAGTAACTCTTGCCATATGACTGTTGATGAACTTCGGCATTAACCCACCTCTCTGACAACTGTCGAGCCGGACATATGCTGAGAGGAGAGGTATAGTGAACATGCCCACCCCAACAATAGAACAAACATGCCAAAGCTCACCAATGAAATTCCAGGATGGTTGTTCCCAACTGTGGCAGATTTGACAATTGCCATTGAAATACATCGAAAGCTGCAAAGCTGTCAACAACTACACTGCACCTTCTGGCACCCAGGATGAAGTGGGAGTCGCGCCCATTCCACGCAAGGGTACATATCATGGACAGCCGCCACTACTGATCAGATGAGCATGAATAACTTGAGGTACGTTTGGCTGAATATGAGCTCTGTGCTTGAGCATTCTGGGTCTTGTGGCTGCCAATAACCCTCAGGAGTGCTAACGTCCTCTTGAATCGATCTGCATCACACGTCTCTTATCTGACAGACAGCAGTTAGATAAGATAAACCAAGAGCTAACCTCTCCTGATTACTCCATAAATCATCACCGTAGGAATGGCTACAGTCCTCTCTTTTGACTGACAGGTGGTAATCCTAAGAGTGCTAACATCATCATGAATCGATCAGCATCACCTGCCTTTCATCAGACTGACATCGGAGTCCATCAGTTGGATTAGATAAGCCGGGAGACCTATCTTGCTTACTCCTGTGTAATCCTGTAAATTGATAGTCGTTTCTCCGTTCAACTGTTCATGTACAGCATCCTGTGACTGACAGGCAGTAATCTTAGGAGTGCTAACATCATCATGGATCGATCAGCATCACACACCTCTTATCTGACTGACATCAGAGTCCAGCAGTTGCATTAGATAAGATTTCCTCTCCTGCTTTCTGTGGATAGACCTCTCTCCATTCAACTGCATTCACACCATCATGTGGCTGCTGACGGCATGCCAGTAATCCCAGGAGTGCTGGCATCATCATGGATTGAACGGTATCACCTGTCTCTCCTCCGACATTACTGATTTTGTCAAGCAGCTGAGTTAACCCAAGCCAAGGAGAGAATCCCACCTGCCGACTCTTCAGATATACTCCGGGTTGACTGCCAGCCCTTTCTTCTTGGAGATGAGGGTTACCTTTGTCCCTGAGTACCCACCGTCATTGTCCAGTTTGTTGTTAGCTGTTTACAGATTATAGTCAGTGTAGTCACCATCTCCCCCGATGGTGCTGGTAGACGGTGTCCCCCCAGAGTATGTTGTACTCTTACTGTCTTTTTGCTGTCCTTGCTGTAGACACTGTTGGGCCTTGATGACGCAGAGCGGCGGTCAAAGTCATCTTCAGAGCTGACTGGATTTACTGTATATTTATTCCTGTGGCAAAAGAAATAGAGAGCTTGGAGGGATACTCATGCAAATCCTAGGCATGTCCTTCAGTTTAAGCAGCAACTGTCACATAACATGGCATTGTAGCGAGGTACCTTGTCCCATGCAAATCAGAGAAGCATAAGTGTATGTTTTCCTAGTGTGTGTCAACAACCAAAGATCCCAGACAGCAATCACATCAAAAGGTCAACAGACAACCAATTTGCCATTGACATATAACAAACCCATTTTTTGCACTGGGTTCTGAAGGAGTAGGTCTATCAACAGAACCAAATAGTGGGGAATGAGCCAGAAAAGCAGACAAATGGAGATCCTACAACAATTCGGTAAACAGCATCCCCTGTACAATTCTTCACACAACCATTACAATAACTTTTACTATTATACCTTAGAATCATACCTCGCAGAACGAGAAAGTATATTGACTTTTACTCTTTCGAGACTCATCAAAATTCCACCCTAGGAATTCAACCATGAAGAAAAAGAAATTTGACATTGCAAAACACTAACATTTCATTATGAAATTTCTAGAAGAAAGTGCAGATGAAGCCCACATTCTGATCACAACTGATCAAGGGAGGCTCACATGTCAGAAACACTCTGTCAGTGTGGAGGATACTATCTGCCATATGAATGTCACTTGGGTGTCACATGAACATCACAAGTGTAACACTGACTTGGCATGTTACACCTGGTGGTGAGATTATATAGACAGAACACTGACAGTTTGGTCAGCAGGCAAACAGTAGCTGATCATCTATTTGACATTATAACAACCATTGTCAACAAGGAAACTTCAAATTCCAAGACCACTATATGGATTGGCTGTTTTACTGTATGGGTAGTTGGTGGGACATTACATGTAACCATGCCCTGTCTGGTAAATGGGTGCCAATGTAAGCAATGCCTCCTATCTGTATTTTTTCGAAGGACAACTGCAGACCAAACCCCATCTCCATACGATGTCCCTATGCGGAGTTACTTTCAAAGTTTGGGCCATTATCCCCAGAAATTCGGGAAAGGCCCCATTGCGCAATAACTTGTGCCGAAACACCTGAACAATGTAGAGAATTCCCTATGTATTCTATTGTTCTTGTTGTGTTAAATAACTTGACCTCATGCCAAAGTTGGATTTTGTTCCTATTCTGGAAGGTACTATTGGCACCTGAACAGCAGCAATTCTCTCTCACCAACTAATCATTTTTCGAGGTGAATGAAATTAATGTGTCAATTTCAATAGAAAACAAAGAATAGTTCGGGCTATGGGTATCGGGTGATGTATGACAACATTCAACATTGCATGGGATACCTTTTCATTTGCACGATATACACATGCCCAAACTTTGAAAGGCCTCTAACTCTGTAACGGAAAATCGTATGAAGGTGTGGTTTGGACTGTTATTCCTAGTTTTTCCTAGCTATCAAATAAGCTCCTGTGTACTGTGCAGTTGTCCTTTGATGTTTCTTTCAAGACGCCCTCCATTATTGGCTATTTGCATTCATCATATAGGTCTTATTCATGACATGGGTAGAAGAGACACAAGTGACTCTCTCCCGATTACATCTGTTCCTAGCGAGATCGAGACTATACCAAACTGTAGTAAATCTCATCCCAATACTTTCTAGGACTATCACGGCCTCTGGTACCAGTGATCTAAAAATATCTACACTCAATACTGAACCAGTTGTCTACATCCATCCTCTCAGGGTGACTAAACCACCTCAGACTTCTCATTTGTACAGTCACAAATCCTATAGGGCTAAAGCCGTTCCTCAACTCATTCAAACTATAACTGTCTATAACTGTTTTAACAAAATGGCTGAAATTGACCCCAAGATGACTGATGACCTCGAATTCCTGAACACCCCCATATGTGCCATTGGTCGATGATAATACTGACTAACTTTCTTGATCATCAAATTAGATCTGTGGGAGGAGACGCATTTGCCACATTTTCATGAACTGACAAAAATGAACCACACCATGACACTGGACCTTTAATTTGTCAACACCCTAGATGCCCCCTAATTTAATCATAATTGTGACCAAATTTCATAATGATCTATCAGGGGGTGTAGGAGGAGCAGCAATTTGAATAGATTGCTGACAGAAAGTGCAATAGATAGCCACATGGCTGGGGTGAGCTAAAATCATCACCAATGATCGAACAAAATCAAATGCTCCACAGAAGCATTGCCGGTGGAGTAACACCACTAACACACCCTGACAAAGATGTAAATGGATGTGACACATCATTGTGAAAGATATCATGGCCAACACCTGGCAGAGCGAGGCCAATTGCCTGGAGGGACATGTGGAATTACAATGAGTAACTAGAAAGTGTCATTGAACAGACAATTGAACTTTCAGCTGGAGAGATCAACTTTGGTATATCACAAACAACTGCGGCAAGATGTCAACTATGCAGCTGATTTCAACTGTCACCGATCGGATGTCCAACCCTTCGAGTCCCAAGTTATTCCACAGAGGGCGACAGAGAGGCAGCAGAGTGCTTTCGAACCGCGAGGTGTTAATCACATGACCACCATATCAGAGAGCAGTCTCCACACACGTCCTCCCTCGTTCATCCGCCAGTCGAAACTGGTAGTAGACTACCGGGAATGGCTGCCACATCGAGCGATGCGCGGCACAACATTGCCCAACGTCACCTCTGCGAGTGTGCCCACAGTTCCTTGTAATTAACCCTCTGAGTCCCAAGTCATTCTCGAGAAGGCGGCGGAGAGGCAGCAGAGCATGTTAAAGGCTTCAAGCACTTCCATGCCTCAAGGTGTTGATCGCATGGCCACTATACCCGAGAGCAGTTCGTCCCACATGTTCATCCTCGTGCACCCGCCGGTCGGAACTGGTAGTGGTGCTTGGCGCTGCGAGTGTGCCCACAGTGCCTTGCAATTAACCCTTTGAGTCCCAAGTTATTCCCGAGGAGGCAGCAGAAAGGCAGCAGAGCGTGTTGAAGCGCGTCAAGTCCTCGAGGTGGTAATCACATGAGCACTATATCAAAGAGCAGTCTTCACACACAACCTTGTCTACCTACTGGTCAGAACTGGTAGTAGACTATCAGAAATGGCGGCCTAAGCAGCAGAGCCTGTTCAAGCAATTCCAGGCCTCAAGGTGTTAGTCAACATTTTAGGTTCCAAAAATTGATATGTTGATCTGATACTCATTTGGCTTTGAGAGATATAATAAATGTTGGCACTTATCTGGAAACAAACCGCTCAAGCAGCTAGTATATGCCGCCTCCTGATCACAATAGCCTCCATACAATTGTACTAAAACATGCCATGTAAATAAACATAAAATCCAGCAAGCTGTGGGAAAATCACTTTTGAAGCTTCTCATATGTACCATCATTCGATGTCCCATATATCCTAATGGCCAGAACAGTTATTCTGACAATACTGCCCTGAAATCCAGCCCTAATTACAGACCACAGAAGAAGCTGCTTGACCCTGTTATTGGTCCTACTGCGACAAACTGACCCCTGGGCATGCCTCACTCTGAAATCCATGAATCCAAAATCCATGTATTGCTATTAGCTATCATGACAATTCAGAATAATTTGGGAGGAGAAGCTCTGTGAATCTACTCGAAAGAGGTTACAATTACACAGAACTCAGATTTTGTGAACACCACAGATGACCCTTCACTTGATGATCATTGAGTCTGTGTTTCATGCTGATCAATCAAAGGCTATGGAAACGAATATGGGTCCAAAAGACAAACTAAATGATGGTTAAAAGCTGAGATTGTAACTTATTTAAAATGAACAAGATGATGCATAAGCTGAAATAAGAACAGGCTGCCGGAGTTTCCTGGAGAAACAACTTAACATGAAAATATAATCTTAATCCCTGGGGCTTTAATCAAATACATCACGATTCGTCCTTGAATTACATTTAATGCATATATTTTAGATTTCCCTCAGAAGATGAATCAACAGAGATTATTAGACGCAGGAAGCAATCGCACGTTCCTGAGGCATTTGCTTTAACTCGTTCCTCAACAGGATCTACCGATACACGGAGGGAATAATTACAGTTGAATTTGCATCATCACGAACAGCGTGCAGTGACTACATCAGAGTTTTAATATTTCCCATGCCTGCATTCAATCATTTTTGACAGTTCAGATGATTGTGTTCATAAACAACCAGTATCATCTCTCTGAAGTTTGCCCAACAAATAGCGATATGCAGCTTTTGTCATCTCCAGTAAAATAATTGCTGACTGAAAGCTTCATTGCAGATTGTGATTCATAAACATGTCAAGGGGTTTCCCGACATTGGCGAACATTTAGAGAGGGCAATGATCAAAGGACTAGGACAATCTTACTCTTCAGAAATTTAACCTGATACAGTATCTGACACTCAAACTTTGGCTGGATAGTAGATATAACGTTTCGACGGATAATTAGAAATGGGCTGCCGTCTACTAATTTTTCAACCAAAATTGGGAAATTTTGTGAAGAGGAGCGATGTTGTGATGCACACAATTTTCTGCTTGGCGTTCCTAAATATGGAATCACTTTGATGTGTCAGCTTAGGTTGTATGGTAGCTCAGCCAGCAGACAATGCAATAATAGTGCATTTCATTCGGCTTTTTATTGTTGGTTTCCTACATTAGATGTGCCACAAATAAGAACTTGGGAAAGCCCAGATTTTCGGTTCACCATCCGTCGAATACAATCTGGTCAATGATAACACCAGCCACATATCATGAGAATCCAACTTGATCTGTGGGAGAAAAAGCATTTCGCATGATTTGGCAATTTTTAACACAACAGCTCATCATTCCCCTTAAATGACATTTCATGTTAAATTTCTGAATAACCCGAACATACCATTAATCAATTATAACACTGACCAGGGGATGCAATCATGCAACTTGATACATAGCAGAGAGGCATTTCGGAGATTTTTGATTTTTTACAAAACAGCTCATCATGCCCCTTTAATGACATTCATGTTGAATTCCTGCACATCCTAAAGGCATTACTCGTCAATCATAACACTGGCCACATATCATGGGAATCCAATATGATCTGTAGGAGGAGAAGCATTCTGTACATTTCTGCTATTTTTCACATGGGAGCCCATCATGCCCCTTTAATGACGCTTCATGTTAAATTCCCCAACACCCTGCTGGTACCACTGGTTAATGATAACGCTGGCCACGTATCATGAAAATCCAACTCCATCTGTGGGAGGAGATGCATTTTGTAGATTTTCAAAGTTTTCACATAACAGCTCATCATGCCCCTTCAATGACATCCATGTTAAATTCATGAACACCCCAGAGGCATCACTTGTCAATGATAACACTGGCCACATATCATGAAAATCCAACTTGATCTGTAGGAGAAAAAGCATTTTGCCAATTTTTCACATGACAGCCCATCATGCCCCTTTAATGACGCTTCATGCTGAATTCTTGTATACCCCCAAGGTAGCAATGGTCGATCATAACACTGGCTACGTATAATGATAATCCCACTCAATCTGTAGGAGGAGAAGCATTTGCAGTTTTATACATAATGGCCCATTGTGCCACTTTAACAACCTTTGACCTTGACCTCCAAAAGGTCAAAAATGTCCCATGGGTCAATCAACATTATGTCCAACTTTGGTCCACATCCGTCAGATACCGAACGACTGAGAGCCCAGAAGGCTAATGTGGACAGACTGGATAGATAAATTGATAGATAGATAGGAGGATAGAATGACATGCAGATAGCTGGTTTGAGCTGAAAAATGAGTAAATTCATAACGGTAGAACATTTTTCACACGGAGTCGAGGCCAGTGTTCAATGATGAATGTAATGATGGCACAAAAAAGCGAGACGGCGAGTGAAGTACCAAATGTTGGAAATTACCTGCAGTCATGCACTCTCCTTTTTGATTCCTTGACTTCAGTCGGGGGATCTATGCAGTCATGACAGTATGTGTGATTGTGTGTGTGTATGTATGTGTTTGTCAGTGTGTGTATTTGAGGCGTAGCTTGTGAAGAGGATAACTCGATCCCACCTGGATGGATCAAGCTCATACTTGGTATGTGGGTTCCTCATAATGAGTACCATGATCCACATTGTTTTGGGGTCAGGTCACAGGTCATCTGTGGTTACCAGAGGTCGAAGTGTGAAAACCTTGTGAAGTCCAGAACGCTTGGTCCGATGAAGCTGAAATTTGTTATGTAGCCTCCTTATAAATGGAGAGTACAGCAACTCATTGAACACAAACCTTGTGAAGAGCATAAGTCCAGACAGAACGCTTGGTCGGATCAATCTGACAATTTTGTATGTAGCTTTTTCGAGGGGAGTACAAGAACCCTATTGTTTTTGGTGGAGACCGGGAGTAATTTTGGTCAAATTTTTTGGAATTGTGATAAAATTGACGTTCTGGCCAAGTTTGGCTTGTGAACAGGATGAACTCGACCTCACCTGGATGGATCAAGCTCATACTTGGTATGTGGGATCCCCATAATGAGGTCAATGTCTGAAAACCTTGTGAACTTGATAAGTCCAGAATGCTTTGTTTGGTCAAGTTGGAAAAAGTGGCTCACAGTGGAGGTGGAATAAATTATTCATTCATGCAGCCTTTCCTCTTTCTCAGGGAGTCACCAAAGTCACATCAGAGGTGATAATAATAAGATGTAGTACAATTACCCATGCGATAATAGAATGGTCTGACATGAAAGTGTGGTGCTAATTTTCATGGGAATATAGAAATACCCATGCAATAATGGATCAGTCCTTCATTAGGAGGTGGAGCATATTGTCATAGTAATATACAATTACCCATGCAATAATGGAATAGTGATTTAGAATTACCTATGCAATAATTGAACAGTCTTCTATGTAGAGATGTCTGTCTTTGATAGATTGACAGAATATGAAAAGTTGAGAGCTGGGAGGTTATGACCCATAAAAATTATGACTAAATGAACTCAATGCATTCAGAGAATCTCTAAGACTTTGCAAGGTCAGGATGAAGGCCATCTACAGTCGATAGGGGACAGAAAACTTTGGAAATAAGACAGCTCCATAATGCCAGATCCAAAGAGGTTTGAACTCGGTGAAGAGCTTCCTCATGAGATTACAGGAACTTTTCATCGGAGTTGCAGCATGTCAACTATGCATGAGTGCATGAAGCTTGAAATGTGTTTACTGTGTAGTGTGTACCCATGGTGTCTGCCTATGAGTTCAGGATCTCTACTTCTTTCGTGTTAGATCAATGGTTATGAGCAAACAGTCAAGGAATCACTAAGCCTTTTGGCTTTCTGGTTACCTATGGTATCAATGAGTATAAATTTATTTTTTCCAATTTCAAGAACTACATGGGGCTGGGGTCCAATGTGAGGATGGGGTCACAAGGGCGAGTATCACGAGTGATGTTTTGAAATGTTGCAACAGTGGCGTACCAACATTCGCCTTGGGGGAAGTTTTGAAATCGGGACTCGGGAGAGGGGTGCCCCAATATATATGGCCTCACCCACCCAATTGACAAATAAAAATAGACACATGCTGATTCAATATTTCTTCTGGAACAGCTTCCGAGCCTCCACAGGACAGTAGAAAACGTTTTGTGTGTCAATATTTATTGGTCACTTGGGTCATGTCGTGCATACGCCACTGGTTGCAGTGGGAACCTAAAAGAGGCAAGTAAAGTGACCTTTCAACTAGGCTTCCACTCTATATTCTATTTCTAGTCTGTTCACTCTGTTGTCTGAAAACCTGCACAAGCCCAGGCCTAGAATAGGGCCAATAGACTTAGCCTGATAATGGGCCATATACATAACCTACTGCATTTTGGCTCTAGGTTACCTCTGGGTGCTGGGCATGCTTGCTGGGGCCTCTGCCTCACATATGAGGGTGGCTTTGGGGCACAAAGCTAGTGAGGTGCTGAGATGTATGATGGTATGACCGTGAGTCAATTCACCTAATAACCATGTGACCACTGTAGGCTACATCTATTGCATTATATTACAGCAGTGAGTGCAGTTTTTAGGTGCAGCCACTTTCCTACACAAGGAATGCATGAGGTGAACATCTTCATGTAATTGATGCACTATGAATGCACAGTTGTCATATGATAATTAGGTTGTAGGGTATAACTGCTGAATTCAACGACCCAAACCATCATCACCATGGGACTGTGGTCCGCGGTAACACAGTCAACACACCAGTGGTCCGCAGTCATGGTCCTTGACGCGGACCATGTCCTAATGGTGCGTTCCATTTACCTCGTGAACACCGTGTTTCCCAGATAGAATGACACTAACTTTACAGGTTTTTCAACGACTGTCTGCAGTATTTGGAAACTCCTGTAAACATTGTCTGCTCTACCTGGGAAACACGGTGTTCACGAGGTAAATGGAACGCGGCATTAGGTTGAAACGATGATAGTGAAACACTCGTTCTCCACTGCTCTAAGACACCGAAGGTCCTCCCTTTCACAGTCATAGTCTTGGTCACCTCGTATAACATTTACAAGCACCGCCACCACGGACCGTTACTGGGGAACATTGTTCAAGATTCATCGTTCCATAGAGTCTCGCAAATAGGCCTAGCCTAGGCCGTAGGCCCAGCTCAAAGATGCGCAAGAGATGTAGACTACGGCTGGGTTTTCAAGAGGTCGTGACGTCATAAACTCTCCATGTGCATTAGGCTAGCCTAACTTAGGCTGAGCTAGGCCTACACCATTTTCAGTCATAGAAACAGTGATTTGCTGTGGTATTTATGAAGAAAATATTGAGGCCTAGCCTAGGTTAGGCCCTAACGTTAGGCCTAGTACTACTATTATCTGTACTATTGGGAACAGCATAGGCTAGCTAGGGCTAGGCCTAACGAGTAACGGTAGGTTTTGGGCTAGTGGCCTAGCCAATCGAATTTGACGTTAGGCCTAGGCTAGGCTAGCCACTATACGTGACCGAGTTGCTTTATTATACTACGAATTTACTGCATACTACGGTCACTATACTGAAGGCTCTTGCCTAACCGAACGCATCCATTTGGAGGCGCACCTCTCATTGGCCCAATTTTTTTTCTCACCAAGTTTAGCAGAGTAGGCCTACGGAGAAGGCTAGGCAATTACAATCAGATGTTCGATCACTACTGCATTCTGGTTCCGAACAATTTCTGATTCAAGTGAAAAAAGCATTCAAACTAGGACTTCTAATGCTTAACATTTAGTGTGTACCGGAACGCTCAGTGCAAGGACGTTAGTATGCAGTGCAACGGAATATAGCGGCCTGATCGAGGACTAGGCATAATACGGTGCAAGAGCCTACCTACCCAATGCAAAGTCACCGATGCCGAATTTATGTATTTTAAACTCTGTAACACGACAATGGTGAATCTGATTTGAATATAAATCGACAGATTTCGTTAGAATAAGTCAGATGGCAGCAATCGTTTACTTTGGAAAAGAAACTTGCACTCCATTTCCACGCGGCACACATAAGTGTAAACGAGAGTATGGTGAAATCATGTCTGGAGTGGATCTGGATTCGCACCCGATAGCGGCGGGCGCCCAGGGCAAACAGCTGGACACTTGATAGGTGTATTTCATACATATCTGCATTAGTATGCAGTGCAACGGAATCTGACGTCCTTTCCAAGAGCTAGAATATACCCAATATATGAATTGCCGTAGGCCTACGCGTGTAGGCCTACATATACAGATATTCACTTACGTTACTAATCGGGACCCAGATAGGTGTATCTCATACATATCTGCATTAGTATGCAGTGCAACGGAATCTGACGTCTTTTCCAAAGGCTATATACCCAATATATGAATTGCCGCACGCGTGTAGGCTTACATATACAGAGATTCACTTACGTTATGTTAACCAGGAAAACCACCCAGCGTTTTAAGGCAGTGTACTCTTCGTTGATCATGCCTGATATGTTCAGGTGAACTGCCGATCAAGGTATAGGGCATATCTGGTGCTGTTACCTTCAGTTCCATCGCCACACGGTATCAATGTTCAATTTCAAAGGAGTATAAGCAACCATATAAGGATAGCAACATACTCGCGGGGATATCCAATGAATATCACCTACAATGTACACGCAGTTTCATGATGAATTGTTCCAGCAACCGAACAATATGCACCAAACGCGTAAAGGCATTTGGTATTTTCAAAAGAGGAAGTAAACAGTTCACCGGTTTTCAGTTGACCTTCGGAGTGTTCAAATTGTTATCGCATGACAAACGCGTAAACCTATAGGCCTACACACGATGCTACTAATGTCTCGTACACAGACTTGAATAGGTCTGTGGTCTCGTAGCTCTAGCGAATGATTATCGAATGTGTCATATGACGTCACGACGAACAAGCAACACACGTATTGCGAGGTTCCTTGCCTAAATGTTGACTAACCCGGTATTATACCACTGACCACCCATGATGAATAATAATGCGTTGAGAATATGCATGACCCACACATATACTACAAGCCCTGCTCGTAACCCTAATGCAAGTTTCACCACAAAACGTGTTTACGGTACTGACGAAAATACGCTAAGTCACCCACACTCATGATTATCGAATAGTTTGATCCACCCAAACAATGATGACCACCTGCTCGCTCTGAAGCATCTACAAGCCAAATATGGGACAAAACCTCTTCCTGTCTCCCACACATCGTGTAATCGCGTTGAAGAGATTTGTTCAGCGAAATCACTTGCATCCCGACCCCTCAATACCCTTGTGAATAATTAATGAGGACCAACAATACAGTGCAATACAATGGTAACAGGACCCAAACAATCGATGTAGATAATACAACCAGAGAGCCACTGAGCCAGAAGGCTCAAAGATGCCTTGCCGGTCATGAATGACCTTTAACCTGACCCTAAAACAATAGGGATCATGTATATACTCGTTATGGGGAACCCACACACCAAGTATGAGTTCGATCCACCCAGGTGGGGTCGAGTTATCATGTTTAGAAGAAAATAATTGGCCCACAAATCAATGTCTTACAATCTTGCAATTAATTACCGGTCCACACCGAAAACGATAGGGTTCCTGTACTCCCCATAAATTTCAGCTTGATCGCATTCTGGATTTATCGTGTTCACAAGGTTTCCAGACTTTGACCTCTGGTGACCTCAGATTACCTTTGCCATGTACTCATGGGGAACCCACAAACAAAGTATGAGCTTGATCCATCTAGTTGGAGTTGAGTCATCGTGTTCACAAGACAGGCGCCAAACACACATGCACACACGCACACACACACACACACACACTGTCACGACTGCATAGATTCCTCTGACTCCGTCAAGGAATCAAATACGAGTTTGAATGCGGTTTTGGGGTGTCAGGATATTCTTCCTGTAGTATCCTATACACATACTGTGGTAATTTGTAGTTAGACGTTCAGACAACGAACAGACATTTAATCAGGTGTTGACATTCCCGATAACATTCGCGGTACGATAAATTTGACTGTTGCACGCCCACATGAGGTTAAATATAGTCTAATCACATTCAGCATCCCATGAGAGGACACATAGAGAACAGCCGACAGGATTATACACTTCTCAACTACTTTGAAATGACTGCCCAAAATAGTATGCGAACAGTTGTAATCGCAGCAAAACCAGCCTCTGTCTGAAATTTCGTAATAGAGCAAGGCACTGAATCACTTTGGATGTCGTATAGCGTTGTAACTTTTTAAAGGTTACTGTTGTATGTGCTGTCAAATAGTCCAATGTTTGGGGTAGGGGCGGCCTATACAGGCTAACACAGCTGTTTCATTACTGGCATTTGTCGGGAGGACGCGGGGGGGCCCGGGGGGTGGGGGCGGGGGCGGGTGGGGGGGGTGGTGCGTCGGTGTGGGGGGG
>JAODTT010137670.1:0-14341 GCA_025400115.1 Pentamera pediparva
AGTACATATCAAATTAGCTGCATGGGGACTCGAGGACTCGGACACAGTGACTCTGACTCGGAAGTCGAGGCTAAGGACTCTGACTCGGATGCCAAGGACTCGGACTCGGATTGAGAGGACTCAACTCCAGCCCTGGTTTGTAGGTTGGCCATATGGAGTACACGATTCCTTATTGTTCTTGGGTCTGGTCCAAGGTAATCTGGAGGTCAAAGTCTAAAAACCTTGTAAACACGATAACTAGTGAATGAAGAGGTGCAGATCTCCTTGTTTGGTATGTAGGTTTGCCAAATGGAGTACATGATCCATATTGTTCTTAGTTCTGGTCCAAGGTAATTTGAGGTCAACAGAGGTCAAAATCTAGAAACCTCATAAACCGATAACTAGTGAACGAAATGGTGCAGAGACTCCATATTTGGTACTGTATTGTAGGTTGGCCACATGGAGTAAAATGTTCCTGTTGTGATAAACTGGGCCCAATGTTAACAGAATTGGCAAGCCAACCATTCAGCCATGTACAGATTGTGAGGATACATTAGCAGGATGCTGCACCAGAGCTATGGCATGCAGGGTTTGACATGTTCTCAATCTTCTCATTGCAGTTCGCGAAGCCACCCTCAGAGCCAGACGTCTCCGCTGGGTTCTCTTTTGATATCCAAGGCCCTTCGCTAACTGTAGACCAGCCGGAAGGAGATGCCAATCTGGAGGCATCGGTCGAACTTCCATCCATAGATGTCGACGCTGACCTTGCTGTTGACAAACCAAAGAAGAAATCAGGTACATTAACAAGACTCTTCAAGAGACCAAAGAAGAGGACGTCTGCTGAGGCCAACATCGATGCAGATGCCGATTTACAGGGCTCGGTTGACGTTGCAGTTCCAGATGTCGACGCCAGCGCAAAGGTTGATGTCCCAAAAGACAGAAAACGAAAACACGACAAAGATGCCAGCGGTGGTGGTGGCTTCAAACTCTTTGGTACCTTTACCTTTCCCCCATGGAAAACAGACAAGCCCAGTGCAGATGTAGAAATTTCTGGAGATGCAAAATCGCCACGCTTATCAGGAGAAGTGGACGTGGAGGTGCCTTCAGCAGATATTGATGTTAGAGTACCAAATGTGAGCGGAGATGTGGATGTCTCCACCAATGCTGACACACCACAAGTGCCAAGTGTTAAAGTGGATGTACCAGATCTTTCAGTCGATGCAGATGCAAAATTAAAAGGACCAGATGTTAACATTGCTGCCCCCGGGGTCAAGGTGAAGGGCAAGGGTAAGAAGAAAAAGAGGAAAGGTCCAAGGAAGCCCAAGGCCAAGGTCGCTGGTGGTGTTCGTTTAAAACGCGAGGGCTCTTCTTCGTCCTCATCCTCGTCATCATCATCATCGTCGTCATCTAGTTCCGATGAGGGTAAAGGTGGGTTCAAACTACCCACGTTCGGTGGCAAAGTTTCCGTGGAAGCCCCCGATGTGAAAGGGGATATAGATGTTCACCCTGACGCTGATGCATCTGTCAAATTAGGGAAACCAGACATTGACATTGATGTGGATAAGCCAGAAATTGACGTTCCAAAGGGAGACATTGATGCTGGGGTAGATGTCAATCTCCCATCAGCATCATTGGACGTTGGTGGGGATGTAGACATAGACGGAAAGGCAAAGAAGAAGGGAAAATTTGGAATTCACTTACCAAAGTTTGGGAGCAGAGGAAAGGGAGATGCAAAATTGAAAGGTGGTGCCGGTGTCAGAGGAGACATAGATGTTGACTTGCCAAAAGCAGAACTCTCTGGTGATGTTGACATTGTTGTCCCAGAAGGCGATGTTGATGTTAAAATCAAGAAACCAGATGCTGACATCTCTGGTGATATCGGAGGAGATGTGGACATTGACCTGCCAAAAGTTTCAGGGGAGGTGGAGGGACCAGATGTTGATGTCGATATCAATGGCAAAGGTAAATCGAAGGGTGGATTTGGGTTTGGAGGATTTCATCTCCCTTCTTTCGGAGGAAAAGGTGATGTGGATGGGCCGGATGCTGATCTTGATGTATCTGGGGGAGCAGCCGTCTCTGGTGATATCGAAGAGCCCGATGTTAAACTTGATGTCATCGATGTGGACAAACCAGATGTGAAGGTGAAGGGACCAGATGTCGATGTGGATGCTGACATTGACATTGATGGTAAAGGAAAGCACAAGAAAGGTGGATTTGGGTTTGGTGGATTCCATTTACCAAAGTTTGGAGGCAAGGGCAAAGGTGACATTGATGTTGAAGGTCCGGAAGTTAATGTGAAAGGAGATGTGAACATTTCGGGAGATGTTGGAGGAAATGTGGATGTCGTCCTTCCACAAGGTGAAGTTGACGTGAAAACTGATAAACCAGATGTTGACATAGGAGGAGGAATTGGAGGGGACATGGACATCGAAGGGCCAGATGCAGACATTAAACTGAAGGGACCTGATGTTAGTGGAGATGTTGACATCAATGGTGACATTGATGCTGATATCAATATAGATGGCAAGGGGAAGCATAAGAAAGGAGGATTTGGATTTGGTGGATTCCATCTACCAAAGTTTGGAGGCAAGGGAAAGGGAGAATTTGATGTTGAAGGACCTGATGCTGACCTGAAAGGTGACCTCGATATCTCTGGAGATGTTGGAGGTCATGTAGATGTCACCAAACCGGAGGTTGATGTCAAGGTTGACAAGCCAGATGTGGATATCAAAGGCCCAGATGCAGACATAAGACTAAAAGGTCCAGATGTAGACATTGATGTTGATGCTCCTGATGTTGACTTGGATGGAAAAGGTGGAGGCAAGGGTGGTTTTGGGTTCGGAATCAACTTGCCAAAGTTTGGTGGGAAAGGTGATGTTGACATTGATGGACCAGATGCGAAAGGAGACCTCGATATATCTGGGGATGTTGGTGGTGATGTAAACATTGTCCTTCCAGAAGCAGATGTTGATGTCAAAGTTTCCAAGCCAGATGTTGACATCAAAGGTGGAATTGGGGGTGGTCTTGACATAGACAAACCTGATGCTGACATCAAAGTCAAAGCACCTGAAGGTGATTTCGGTCTCAAGGGAGGCATTGATGGACCGGACATCGAGATAGGTGGGAAGGGTGATTTCGATGGACCAGATGTCAACTTGGGACTGTCAGGTGGAGTGAAGGGGAAGAAGAAAAAGGGTAAAAAGAAGAAAGGAAAGATTGGGCTTGGCTTCGGCTTTGGCGGAAAGGACGGGACATCTTCCTCTTCATCATCATCTTCATCCAGTTCAGAATCTGATGATGAAGGAAAGATGAAGTTGAAAGGTGGGATCACAGGACCTTCTTTTGGAGGGGGCGCGTCCATTGATGGACCAAAAGGTGGCATTGACCTTGACGTAAGTGGAGGAGGGAAGATTGATACTCCCGACTTGGACATTGGGGTTGGCAAAATGGATGTTGACATTGATTCACCAAAAGCCAAAGGAGACCTTGATATAGATGTTAGCTCACCAGAAATCGATGCTGACATGATGGGCAAAGGTAAGAAAGGAGGAAAATTTGGATTCAAGTTGCCCAAGTTTGGAAGCAGAGGAAAAGGTGATGCCAAGAAGCCTAAAGTGAAGGGAAAAGGTGGCTTGAATCTTGATGTTGAAGGAGATATCGACCTCCCAAAAGCAGATATTTCAGGTGATGCTGACATAGTCCTACCAGAGGGTGACATTGATGTCAAGGTAAAGAAACCAGATGCAGATATCTCTGGTGAAATTGGTGGAGGAGTGAACATAGATGCCGATGTTGACTTGCCGAAGGTGTCGGGGGATATTGATGGTCCTGATCTTGACTTAGATGGGAAGGGAAAGCACAAGAAAGGTGGCTTTGGATTCGGTGGTATTCACTTGCCAAAGTTTGGTGGCAAAGGTAGAGGGGACATTGACATTGAAGGACCAGATGCTGATCTGAAAGGAGACCTTGACCTATCTGGCAATGTTGGAGGTGATGTAGATGTCGTACTTCCAGAAGGTGATATCGATGTCAAGGTTGATAAACCAGATATAGATGTGAAGGGTGGTTTAGACATAGATGGACCAGATGCAGACATAAAACTGAAGGGACCTGACCTTGGAGGCGATGTGGATGTTGGTGGCGGCATTGATGGTCCAGACATCGATCTTGATGGGAAAGGTAAACACAAGAAAGGTGGTTTTGGCTTTGGACTTGGTGGGATACATCTGCCCAAATTTGGAGGCAAAGGGAAAGGTGGCATGGACATTGATGGGCCAGATGCAGATCTAAAAGGGGACCTTGATGTGTATGGTGATGTTGATCTTCCAGAAGGTGATGTTGATATCAGAGTTGATAAGCCAGACATTGACATCAAAGGAGGAATTGGAGGTGACATGGACATTGAAGGACCAGATGCAGACATAAAACTGAAAGGACCAGATGTTGGTGGTGATATTGATATCAAGGGTGACATAGACTTGGATGGAAAGGGGAAGCACAAGAAAGGTGGTTTTGGGTTTGGAGGAATACATCTGCCAAAGTTTGGAGGCAAAGGGAAAGGTGGTGTGGACATTGATGTTGAAGGGCCTGATGCTGACCTGAAAGGAGACCTTGATGTGTCCGGAGATGTAGATGTTGTTCTTCCAGAAGGTGACATTGATGTCAAGGTAAATAAGCCAGATATTGACATCAAAGGAGGAATTGGAGGTGGTGTGGACATCGAAGGACTAGATGCAGACCTCGAGCTGAAAGGACCGGATGTTGGTGACGTGAAAATCAAGGGTGACATTGATGGCCCCGATGTCGATTTAGATGGTAAAGGGAGAGGTGGATTTGGATTTGGACTAGGTGGCTTTGATCTACCCAAGTTTGGAGGCAAAGGGAAGGGTGATATTGATGGTCCTGATGCGAACCTGAAAGGAGACCTTGATATATCTGGAGGTGCTGGAGGTGGCATTGGTGTCAAAGTTGACAAACCAGACATTGACATTCATGGAGGAATTGGAGGCGATGCCGATGTCAAAGGGGACATAGATGCTCCTGATGTCAAGATTGGCGGTCCAGATCTAAAGATTAAAGGCAAGAAGAAGAAAAAGGGCAAAAAGAAGAAAGGGAAACTTGGTTTCGGTTTCGGCTTTGGTGGCAAAAAGGATGGTACATCGTCCTCATCTTCCTCTAGCTCCGAGTCCGATGACGAGGGTAAAATGAAATTGAAGGCTGGTTTAAAGGGTCCTTCAATTAAAGGTGATGCATCTGTCGAAGGACCAGATATGGGTGGTGAGGCTGACATCAAGGGTGACATTGACATCAAAGGACCTGAAGTTGACATCAATGGCAAAGGTAAACACAAGAAGGGTGGATTCGGATTCGGTGGAATTCACTTACCAAAGTTTGGTGGCAAAGGGAAAGGCGGCATTGATGTTGAAGGGCCTGATGCCGATCTGAAAGGAGACCTTGATTTGTCTGGAGATTTAGACGTTGTTCTTCCAGAAGGCGATGTTGATGTCAGGGTTGATAAGCCAGACATTGACATCAAGGGAGGAATTGGAGGTGGCATGGACATCGAAGGACCAGACGCAGACATAAAACTGAAAGGACCAGATGTTGACATTAAGGGGGATTTTGATGGCCCTGATGTCGATTCGGATGGAAAAGGAAAAGGTGGATTTGGGTTTGGACTCGGTGGAATTGGTTTTCCAAAGTTTGGCGGCAAAGGGGATGTTGACATTGATGTGGAAGGACCCGATGCTAAGTTGAAAGGAGATCTTGACCTGCCTGATGTGGATGTTGATATCAAGGTTGATAAGCCTGACATTGACATCAAAGGTGATGCAGACATCAAAGGACCAGATGCCGACATAAAGCTGAGAGGACCAGATGTTTCTGGTGATGTTGACATCCCAGATGTTGATCTAGATGGAAAGGGGAAACACAAGAAAGGTGGATTTGGGTTTGGAATCAACCTACCAAAGTTCGGGAGCAGGGGCAAAGGAGACATCAATGTTGGTGGTCCAGATGCTGATATGAAAGGAGGACTTGGCATATCTGGAGATCTTGATGGTGACATCGATGTTGTTCTTCCAGAAGGTGATGTTGATGTAAAGGTCAACAAACCTGATGTTGACATCAAAGGAGGAATTGGAGGTGGCATTGATGTTGACAGCCCTGATGCTGATATCAAGGTGAAGGGACCTAAAGGTGACATTGACCTACCGGATGTTGACATTGGTGGGAAAGGAGGTATTGAGGGACCAGATGTGAAGGTGGGACTGAAGGGGAAAAAGAAGGGAAAAAAGAAGAGGAAAAAGAAGGGCAAACTGGGATTTGGCCTCGGCTTTGGTGGAAAGAAGGACGATTCCTCATCTTCATCTAGTTCCTCAGATTCCGAGGATGATGGAAAAGGTTTCAGCTTGAGGGGTGGACTGAAGGGGCCATCCATTAAGGGTGGTGCAGATGTTGATGCCCCAGATGTCGATATCAGTGGAGGCATCAAGGGCGAAAAACCGAACCTCGATGCAGATGTTGATATCACTGGAGACTTAGATGGCAAGGGCAAGCACAAGAAAGGAAAGTTTGGAATAGGCGGTGGACTCAAAATGCCAAAATTTGGAGGCAAAGGAGGTGCTTCGGTTGATATTGAGGGACCACAGGTGGACGTTGACAAACCAGACATTGGCGATGTAGACATATCTGGCGGTGTTGTTGCTCCGGATGTTGATGTGGACGTTAAGCTGTCAAAACCTGATGTCGACGTTGATGTGAAGGCTCCAAAGGTGGATGTTGATATCAGCGGACCAGATGTCGACCATCCCAAGGGTGACATATCTGGTGGTGTGGATCTGTCCCCCAAGAAGAAAAAGGGATCTGGAAAGAAGGGAAAGTTTGGATTTGGCGGGAAACTGAAGTTTGGAGGAAAGAAAGATTTGCCACACATAGACGCTGGTGGTGATGCATCGTTCAAAGGAGATGTGAAGACTCCTGATGTAGATGTAGGAGGAAAAGTCCATATAGACACTCCAGATGTTGACATTAACAAGCCAAAGATAGATGCAGGAGGTGATATCAGAGGTAGTGTAGATGTCTCTCCTGCTGCCGACATAGATGTCAAGCTGTCCAAACCAGATGCCGACATTGACATCAAGGGTCCTGAAGCAAACATTGACATATCAGGTGGAATCAAGGGGAAGAAGAAGAAGAAATCTGGCAAGAAGAAAGGGAAGTTTGGTCTTGGTTTCGGTTTCGGTGGTAAGAAAGATGGCACGTCATCATCATCATCTTCCTCCTCCTCGGACTCTGATGATGACGGCAAGAAGGGTTTGAAGTTTGGCCTTGGCTTTGGTGGTGGTGCTAAAGTTGATGCCCCAGACTTGGACATCTCAGGAGGTGCCAAAGCAGGTGGCGATGTTGACGTCAGCGGAAAGTTAGACGGTGATGTCGATGTTGACAAGCCAAAGGTTGATGTTGATGGACAAGGCAAAGGTGGCTTTGGTTTTGGAGGTGGCGTGAAGTTGCCGGAATTTGGTGGAAAAGGGGAAATTGACGGTCCGGATCTTGATGTCAGCCTTGATAAGCCGGATGTAGACTTTTCAGGAGATGGCCCTAAAATAGATGTTGGTGGCGACATTGATATTTCAGGAGATGTCGGTGGTGTGAAACCGGAGCTGGATGCAGATGTCAGGCTGTCCAAACCTGATGTTGATATTCCTGATGCTGACATTGATGCAAACCTTGGTGGAGGCAAAGGAAAGGGCAAATTTGGATTTGGTGGGAAGCTCAAATTTGGCAGCTTGGGAAGGAGCAAAGGGAAAGTCAAGGGTGATATTCCCGATGCCGACATTAAAGTGAAGGCCCCAGATGCGAAATTAAAAGTGGACAAACCCGACATAGATGTTGACATAAAAGGCCCTGGTCTTTCTGGTGACATTGGCATCGGAGGCAAAGGTGATATCGATCGACCAGATTTGGACATATCAGCTGAGGGGCCAAAGCTTGATATGGATGCGGATGCCAAAGTGGAGGTTGACAAACCAGACATCGGTCTAAAGTTTGGAGGTGCCAAAAAGAAAGACAAAAAAGGAAAGAAGGGGAAGAAGAAAGGCAAATTTGGCTTTGGTGGTAAAATGAAGTTTGGAGGCAAGAAGGGTGATGGCACAAGTTCATCCGATTCTGACTCGGATGATGACTCTAAGGGTCTTGGATTCGGTCTCGGGGGTGGTGTTAAGTTTGGTGCACCTGATGTAGATGTCAAGACACCATCTGGGGATGTTGATCTCGATATCAGTAAGCCAAAGATCGATGTTGGGGTCTCTGGAGGAGGAGACATCGTTTCACCAGAAATTGACACCTCTGTCAAAACTCCAAAATTCCCCTCTGCAGGGGCAGATGTCGACATCGACGGTGACGCAGATCTGAACTTGGATGTTGGCAGTAAGAAGGATAAATCCAGGGGCTCCGGTGGTAAAGGGAAAGGAAAGCTCGGTTTTGGTGGCAAGTTGAAGTTCGGTGGCATCGGCAAAAGCAAAGATAAGAAGATTGATATACCAGATGCAGACCTATCTGTTGAGGGACCAGACATTCCAAAGGCAGATGTGAAAGTTGATGTCCCAGATGCAGATGTGGTCATTCCTGATGCTGACATTAAAGTAAAGGGTCCATCCATCGAGGGGCCAGATGTCTCCCTGGGAGGTGATGGAAAGATAGATGCCAAAGCAGACATTGATTTGCCAAAGGTGGGGCTCTCTGGTTCTGCCGATGTGAAAGGACCCGAAGGTGGATTAGATCTCGGTCTGAAAAAGAAAGAGAAAAAGAAGAAGAAAGGAGGTAAAGGTGGTGTGTTTGGATTCGGTTTTGGCCTTGGTGGGGGTGGAGATGGGAAGTCATCTTCGAGCTCATCAAGTTCCTCTTCATCAGATAGTGATGATGAGAAGAAGAAAGGTTTTGGATTTGGAATTGGAGGCGGGGCAGACGTCCGACTGGGAGGTGATTCCGGGATCGACATAAAAACACCCGATGCCCCAGATGTTAACTTTGGGGCCAAAGCGGACATTCCAGATGTTAAGGGCAATATTGACACACCAGACATGGACATCTCTGTCAGAGGGCCTGATATCAAAGGACCAGCGTTAGGTGGTGCTGATGCTGGCATTTCTGTGGATACGCCTGATAAAGAGAGACCAGGATTTGGGTTCGGGGGTGGTATTGTTGGGAATGTTGATATTGATACTAACCTCCCTGCTGCTAACATTTCAGGCCCTGAAGGCGATTTCTCTCTTGGTGGTGGTCGCAGGGTTGACAAGCCAGAGGTGGATGTCGGTGGTGGATTTGGAGGTGCTGTGCAACCAGAAGCTGACATAGACATAAAGGCTCCATCGATGGGAGGAGGATTTGGATTGTCACTTGATGGTGATGCTTCAGTCAAACCAAAGTCAGAGGGAGAGGTGAAACTACCATCCATCGCTGGTGGAATTGGATTCGGCGGTGGGGTTGGAACAGATGTTGACATAGAAGGAATGAATGATGTCAAGGTCGATACCCCAGAAATTCCAGGTGCTGGCATCTCTGTGGATCCACCCAAAGTGGATTTGGATGTAGATGGGAAGGTTCCAGACTTATCTGGTGGCCTTGGAGGTTCTTTTGGAGCTAGCATACCAGATGCTGGGGTCAAGACTGAAATCGACATTCCTTCTGCTGACTCTGATGTGAAACCTCCTGACGTATCAGGTGGAATTGGAGGTGGTCTTTCATTTGGTCTCTCTGGATCTGGCGATGGAGATGGGGCAACACCAAAACTTGGATTTGGATCTGTTGAGGGTCCTGACATCTCTGGTGGAATTGGCGGTGGCTTTGGTCTATCAGGTTCTGGAGATGTTGATGCTCCAGATGTCAACCTAGATGCTGGAACTCCCGATGTCTCTGCAGGTGGATTTGCTGGAGGTTTTGGCTTGTCAGGTTCCAGCGATGTTGATATTCCAGAAGCCAATGTGGATACCAGTGCCCCACATCTGTCTGGTGGAATTGGAGGAGGATTCGGCCTGTCAGGTTCCGGCGATGTTGATGTTCCAGAGACAAATGTAGATATTGGTACCCCAGATCTGTCTGGTGGATTTGGAGGAGGATTCGGCCTGTCGGGTTCCGGCGATGTTGATGTTCCAGAAACCAATGTAGATATTGGTGCCCCAGATCTGTCTGGTGGAATTGGAGGATTTGGCTTGTCCGGTGAGGTAGATGCACCAGATGCCAAGTTAGACATCGGTGCTCCTGATTTATCCGGTGGAATTGGAGGTGGTTTTGGCTTGTCTGGTTCTGGTGATGCTCCTGATATTGATGTTCCCAATGTCTCTGGAATTGCTGGGGGATTTGGCTTTGGTGGTACCGGTGAGACTGAGATTCCAGAAACCAATGTAGATATTGGTGGGCCTGACCTGTCTGGTGGAATTGGAGGAGGCATTGGTCTGTCTGGTTCTGGGGATGTCGATGCACCAGAAGCAAGCTTGGACATCGGTGGTCCTGATTTGTCTGGTGGAATCGGAGGTGGTTTTGGCTTGTCTGGTTCTGGCGATGTCTCGGCACCAGATGTAGATTTGGACGCCGGTGGTATTGCAGGGGGATTTGGCTTTGGAGGCACTGCGGATGTTGATGCACCAGATGCCAACGTTGACATTGATGTACCCAAGATGTCTGGAGGTATTGGAGGTGATGCGTCTGGTGACATTGACGTTTCAGGGGCAAGTTTGGATATTGGAGCCCCTGACCTCTCTGGTGGTATCGGTGGCGGATTTTCCTTCGGCTTCTCAGGATCAGCTGATAAAGACGAACCAGTTGGCAAAGTTGGTGACGAACTGTCCTTTACAATACCGGGGGTTGAAGGTGACAGCTCCCTCGGTCTAACTGGGGGAGTGGATGGATCTGCAGAGGGCACAGGAGATGCTGGCATTGACATTGGCGGATCTCTTGGTGGTGGCATCGGGCTCGGTGTTGGTGGGAAGGCTGAGAAAAAGAAGAAGAAAGGCAAGAAGGACAAGGAAGGCGAAGCCAAGAAAGATAAAGAGAAGAAGAAAAAGAAGAAAAAAGCTAAGGGAGGTATAGGTGGTGGAATAGGTGTGTCAGTGGATGTTTCAAAGAAGGATAAGTCTGGTAGCTCTAGTAGTTCCAGCAGCTCAAGCAGTAGTTCAAGTAGTAGTAGTAGTTCCAGTTCAGAATCAGATGATGATGAAAAGAAGGGTTTCTTTAGCTGGATAAAGAGAGGGTCAGATTCTGATAGCAACTCAAACAATAACAATAGCAACCAACATTCTGAACTAAATATCAATAACAATGCTGACAATGATATCACAAGTGAAAATGTTCCCGCACAGAAAAGGGAATCAAAGACTCTAGTAGGCAGGTTGTTTGGGAAGAGGAAGTCGAGGGAAGTCATGTTGGAAATTCCTGAGGCCACTAGTGCTCATGGGCATTTACCTACAGCTACTGTGCTAAGAACTCAAACAAACCCCAGTGGGGAAACCAGCACAGTCTCTCGGAGCCCACGAGAAGCAGAATCCCATCCGAGGACCACGGAGGAAGTCGGTTCCCACCTTGTCCAGCGAGAGCCCGTCAAGAGGACAGAGGAGACCGATGGGGTAAGTGAATTTACTGAGGAATTTGCTGTGCATGATATGACAATTGATGTCCATTCCATAATGGCTGCTGCACGAGTCCCCCCGAAGGAGGGCAACACAGAGAGCATGCATCGTTTGGTGGAAACTTTGCCCCTTCCAGGAGGTTCTCCACCTCCCAAACCAAAACGCTTCCAGAGTGTCGAGAACTTAGTGGACAACGACATCCCCCTCCCACCCAAGTCCCGTTCGAGGTCCAAGTCATTGCATGATGAACCTTTGGAGGGATTTCCATTACAGCTTCCCCAGGGAGAGGTGAGGGAGGCAGGCACAGTGGTGACGGAACTTCCGCTAGTGAGTACCATGGCTAAGAGTAGGCATTCTAGGTACAGGGCAGTCCGAAGGAGGACAAGGTCGGTGCTGCTTCCTGGCGAGATTGAAGAAGACTCTGTCCTTACTCCAATGGCCAAACTGGCCGCAGTGGTCAGGAAGGATCATCCAGCTGAGATGAAATGCATCATTAGATTGGGTCTGTCTAGGCTGATGGGGGTCGAACCAGGAAGTCCTACTGTGGGAAGGGTACAGGGGATCAACTTTGGCAGCACTGATATGGGGGGTGCAGATCTCACTACACATGTGTTTCAGGCAGGAAAGCCGACCTTTGCAAAGGCCGCATTGAGTGCTACAATCAAAATGGGTGCTCCATTTGAACAGGGTTCCACTGACAGAAAGGATGCTGAACAAAATAGGGATGATGATACTTGTGCAGTCTCCTCCAAAAATGGCAGTTCCAAACACAAAACTGATTCAGAGATAAAATATGCTGGCAGTGATGATGGTGGGGTTGGGGATCTCGCTGTAGCTCATGGGGATACTGGGGAGCATGTCCATGTGAAGGTTGCTCTAATTGTCGAGGGGTCTGTACCAATCCACCTACCTGATGAGCATGAAGTAGATGGTGGAGAAAGTGATATCAATATTATTGCTGATGACATGATCACAACCAAGTCAGGTTATGGGAGTGGGAACGAGGAGCATACACTACAGGCTGTAGAGGATAGATTTGTTGGGCTTCCTGGTAGATCCCCATTATTGAACATCAGAGAGGATAGCGAATATGAAGCAGGTTCTGCAAGGATGAGAACAGAGTTGGGGCAGAAACGGCAGTTTTCAAGGTTTCGTGCAAAGACTGAGGGGATTCTGGAACGACTGCGAGCTGATAACCTTCTAGTGGGAGACGGCAATAATAACCAAGGTGTGCAGAAACCAGACAGATCATCCGTTGAAGGTGATGATCTGCCCATGAGGGCTGAAGGTACTCCACTGCGAAGGACGGCGAGCATCATCGAACGCCTCCGGGCCGATAATCTGCTGTTGGAAGAAGCGCCCAAAGCTACCCCCCTGCATGCCCCCACCTTGAACCAGCCGATCACCGATGAGGCGAAGCTGTCGTACAATAAGCAGATGGAACTCCAGGAGATGATCAACCAGCAGCAGAGGGAAATGAAACTGTTGAAGGAACGGATGGAGAAGACCCTCCAGGATTTGTCAGGATAGCAGACTCCTGCCACCCACCGCCTCGCCACCATCACAGGAATCGCCACAGATGGTCTGGGGATAACATGCATGCTATAACATATACAAAAAACCCTCCAAATTGACCCAGTGCCTCGTGTAGTGCAGCAGCCATTGTAGACGTCACAACTAAAAATCCATGCATGCTCCCTCCTCCTCCTTATCCTCCTCCTCATCCGTCACTCCCTACCATCATCCCTCTGAGAACCCCGACCAACCATTTGGCTCCGGTCCTTCTTCTCCTCCACAGGACGACGAAATAAAGCCAGCTGAACACTCTACCTCCCGGCCAGAGAGGACCTTCGAAGAATGACGAGACGCTACTGCCTCCACTCTCAGTCCACAGATGGGCTCGCCGCCACACCCTCCATTAGTCACCATCTCCGGCGATGGTTGCTATTGGACAATCCGGTTGCTATTGGACGATCTGGCTCACAGGGACCCAATATCCATCCTGCAGGGTCATTGGCCCTTGAATCGTAACTCTATTATATTATGTGTACTGATAAGACTGTACCGTCAAGGCCAAGGTTTTGTTTTCATAACTTTCCTTTTGTATCGTGTCTACCGTTTGTTTGATCAGCCTGTATTCGACTTGTATGGATCAGAGGTCGGTTGTTAAATATTTCATGAACATATGATGATGTATAAGAGGCATGTATATGATCCTTCATATAGGGTAGGTCGTTAAGTGCTGCTGCCTTAACGTAATGTACATGTCTAACATCTAGGTAATTACATGATGTTTTCCAGTTTATTTTCGTAGTGAAAAAGTAATGTAGTGCTATGTTAAAGCTTAAAACTAATATTTTCTTTTTTTCTTTGGAAACTAAAATTGTTATCGTATTCATTCATCACTGTTGCTACTATAAGGCAAGATGTAAAGGAAAACCTCATTCAATGAACAAATAAGCTGACATTAAAACATGTATTGGTTATAACCAACTGAAATGGGGCCTGGCAAAGGGCGTATTTGCAAAGTGCCTTTCGTTTAGCTTTTGGAATTGAAACTTTCCAGCGACATTTTGTCTAAACTAGAATTTTGACGCCTTGCCTGCTCGATATTTTATATAAAGTGAAAAAAAAATTGGGAAGTTTTGCATTTTTTGGAATCTTGTCAAATAATTTTCATGACTTTGAATGAACTGCAAGTGAATCATGGTTGTTGTATGTATCATAACAAATTTTACATG
>JAODTT010138781.1:0-14330 GCA_025400115.1 Pentamera pediparva
TTGCCAGTACTCGTTCCGGGCAGGGGGGCGGGGTGCAAGGGTTCTATTTGTGGTGAGTGAGATCGTGATATAGTTTCTATAATTCATCATTTGACGTACACCAGATTCAAATTCAGCAAGAAATCACTACACAGTCCCGCGTTCTTGTTTCAGATTCATTATCTTTACGACTGTTACATCTGGGAAACAACTGAACTCCCATCTTATTTGTGTACACGTCGCTATCTACACAGCTGGTCCGAAATAGCACGTGTTTCTACTGGTATCGAGCAAACCATCCTTTGATCAAGATGTTCCCTCAGTATTGATTGCTCGTAGGGGACCTATTATGTAGAATCGTCTGTCTGCTTTGTTTGGGTTATTGGATTAGGAGAATCCCATTGATGGCCAAGCCGTGGGCGTGTTCGTCGCAATTTTATAGTCACAACGTATAGGATTCAAAATGATTTGCATATGTGCTCGGAATAAAAACATGCTGCCTAGGAAAAGCACCTCATCGATGATGGGATACTGCGGACCCTGTGGTGATCGTAAACGTCAAGATTGATGCGAACATGCCACGCTGATTTCCGCGAGTATATATGCACCATTTTCAAGCTGGGTTGTTGAAGGACATGATCATGAATCCAAGCCAGAAACTTATTCATGTCCTTAGTTCTCTTTTTTTCCTCAAACGTGAATAGGAGAAGATAATTGATATTTCGCCACGAGTTCCTGTTAATATTTTATTCGTTTTTAGCATGTGTGAATCATCGTGAAAAGTGAGAAGACTACAAAACACATTTTTCCCTATTAACAAGACAAGCATGCATCTAGCCGATAACGCGGTTATATCGGTCACGTCATTCCCAGCCCTCAGCGAAAGCCCAAGCCTGATGTCATTTTTCATGACTGTATATGTCTAATTCGCAATCCCACGCAATGACTGAGTTTCACACTGGTCTCCGTTATCCTCAGAGTGGAGATCCCAAATTTCAGCCGGAACTGTGCTGTAGAAATCGTGATGAGCTGAACAAAAGCTCAACGACACGTGACACGGGAGTAAAGCAAACACTGCCCCCGCGTCACGTGACATATGCAGTCCCAGGAAACCACCCCTGGAAGCTCCTCTCGAATTCTTAAAGATAACCCTAGGAGGTCTGTTGCATGGATGTCTGCAATACACATTGTCTGATTCCGAGGGTTGGCAATGACTCCCCCACTTACTCACCTACTCACTCATGGGAGCACATGCCTGAGAGGCACCCAGCTGCAGCGACCCACCGCAACCGATCTCACCGACGGCCTCCTCCTGGCAAGCGACCAGGCCTGGGCCTGACCCATCCCTCTGAGGTACCCGCGATAACCCGCTACGCGGTCGTCAAGGCGACTAGCCCCAACCAACCGGGCCCCGTACTGGAACCGAAAGCATAAGCTAGTTAGCTTATGCTCACTAGCAGTCTTTCAGTGCGAGCTTGAACGAACCAAAACATCAGCACGAACGAAAAATGATAGATGTTAGAATTGACAGGTCCAAAGGCGTAAAAACTGATAAATTAATATATGATAAAACGCAGCGGCGGTCAAATTTGCACAGCAAATTCAATGAGAGGAGAAAGATTTGTACGTATGAGTTTTAGATGAGCATGCGAATTCGTTGTTTTCAGTTTGCAACTGAATGTTCGCCTGATATACTTACTTGCGGCAATTACTTGGATCTGGACACGCCCACCCGACTTTCTCCTTGATCTCCGGTGTATGGTGTAGATTCCTGCCTGTTCTGGACACGATATGGTAAGCCTGGGCCCTGTATTCGCCAGGGTGGTTCGTCCTTTTCTCCAAGTGAGCACCGGACATTGGGAAGATCTCTTCACTCCGATAGAGACCGGCCGATCGATGGTCGAAGCCCCTCTTTCTGTGGGATACACCGTGACTGTATACATCCCCTCTGTGTCCAGGATTGCTGTGGCGAAATAGAAGGAAATAGAACTGCAACCATGGGCCCTCTTGGGGTAGTTGTATGTATCGACTCTGAATGGCCAGATCAGATACTGGCATTCATTGTGACTGGTAATTTTGCATCATTCTGTTTAAAGAATAAAGAGGTCCTCGAAGGGTATCACTTCGGTAGATATTCCATGCCCCCCAAATGTTTAGCAATAGAGAGGCCAGTGTCGAAGTTTTGGTCAATAATGTAACACAGAGACAAATGCAGAGCGCTTCTTCAGAGGATCATGAGGATGGAATGTTTGTGTGCGTGTATGGATGTTTGCTGTCTGTCCGAATTTGAATACAGGGGCGCCGCAAGAATTTCTCCGATGGGGCGCAGAGTTCTCCGACGGGGGAGTTCCCAGACGGAGGTCCAGTTGTCTTACGGTACGCTCAGAGGTGCATCTCACTCTTCCACTCTCACCAAAACATAAATTGTTCACGTTTTCATTTTCCCCTAGCCGAATAACTTAAAACAAAACAATAGGTTTCTTGCACACCCCGTATAAGACAGCCTCACACCGATTTCAGCTGACCCCAAGCAATGAGGTTCATATGCCTATAATGACAATATAAACTAGACATGTGCAGGAGGGTAAACCGCCCACTTGTATATCCCCGCATTTGAACAAAGTCAAACTCATGACATGATCCAAGGTTGCTGTGTGCAGAAAAAGTGTTTGGCCAAAAAGTACCAACTGAAGAAGGATTCCTTCAGGTTATCGCATAAATTATGCAACATTTGACGACCTTATAATGACCTCCAATTCGGTCGCAAACAAGGGTAGTCTACATCCATTAAGTTCCGCTCGAATCCGACAATGCTTGAGAAATCGCATAAATTACGCAAATTTGACCTTTGATGACCTCATATTGAGTTTCCACTCTGTTTGGGAACAAGGGCAGTCCTCATACAAGTTTCGTTAAATTCCGACGAAGTTTTGAAAATCGCAAGAACTATGCGAATTTGACCTCCGATGACCTTGAAAAGACCTCCACATTTGTCGGACTAACTGTAGTCGCAACCAACCATCGTTATATTCTTGCGAACTCGAACATTTGGTGTAAATCATGCAAATCAGCGGTCTCCATCATTGCAGCGACCCCCACTTTCGACTGCTCGAAATAATATGAGATTCCTTAAGGGCGGACATACAGTGCCAAGTTTCGTGACAATCAGATATTGTGTTGTAGCATAATTTTCTGGTGGCGGCGGAGACGGGGGCGGCTACACACTCAAATCCATAAAATCCTCAGACACCTTTCGCGGGGATATAAGGAGGACTTGATAGAGCGCTCAATACAGGGAGCCTCTGAACGCACTACAAACCTAACTAGAACGCAAGTCTGCGTAGTGATTCCTTGCCGTTGGGTAGCTATACTATTCCTCTGTAGGCCTACTACCACAGACTGTTGAGAATAAGATCCTGAATGTTCTCTCAATACGTATTTGTACTAGAATAAAGTCACCAAACTCCCTCCTCCAAAATAGAATCAAGAAGGGTTTAGCCTAGAACTGAAATGAGTAGGCTAGGCTAAGTTAAGTGACAATTTATACATGTATGCATTTCATTTATACATGTCATATGCAGGCAGTCAGTACTTTCACCCACTACTAACGTTAGATTTGAGGAAACTACATCAGCACACAATTGGTATACAGTCAGGAATACACGTACCGTACAGTAAACATATAGCCCATCTAAGTGGATAATTACTTGATTTAATTACTCTTGTGGTTACCCGGCCTGTGACCAAGGAGATATTGCCTCCTCCACACGGAAAAATAACAATAGCCCTAGCCCCAAACTACGGTATGTGTAAGCCTGAAGATCCAAAATAGCTAGCGTTATCACCCACAGCCAATCTATAAATTTGTATCTACATTCTGGTGAATCAGGGCGTCTCGACCATTCACAGACGTTGATAACTTGAGGGTAGTGTTATTGAATCTGTTGTTCGTCTTAACAGAACAAATCTGGTTATCATGAAAAAATTGTCAAAATAAGTCAAAGTAGGTCACCAGGTGCAGTTCACATTGACGAACACATCTTTCCATTATGTCATCCCCCAAATATTTCGTTGCCAAGATATATGAGGGTTGTCTCTAATTCACTTCGAATGACCTTGACCTGATAAACAACAAAAACAATTCTCACGGTATGTGCAACCCACCTACCAAATTTGAACATTATACATGCTTGCATCCTTTGGATATCGTGCTGGAAAACTTTTCTGGTTTTGTTGTCTCATGACTTTGGATGACCTTGACCTCACGCCGAAAACGATAGGGTTCATCCTCGCCATATGTGCAACTCACAAACCAAATTTGAACTTCATATCTGCTTGCATTCTTCAGATATCGTGCTGACCAGCGTTTTGGGGTTTTGTTCTCTCATGACTTTGACATCCCGTCGAAACAATAGGGTTCATCCTCAACCCACATACCTAATTTGAACTTTATACATGCTTGCATTCTTTAGATATCGTGCTGACAAGCATTTTGGGGTTCTGTCCTCTCATGACCTTGACCTCACGCCGACAACGATAGGGTTCATCCTCGCCATATGTGCAACTCACAAACCGAATTTGAACTTCATATCTGCTTGCATCCTTCAGATATCGTGCTGACCAGCGTTTTGGGGTTTTGTCCTCTCATGACTTTGACATCCCGTCGAAACAATAGGGTTCATCCTCAACCTACATACCTAATTCGAACTTTATACATGCTCGCATTCTTTATATATCGTGCTGACAAGCATTTTGGGGTTCTGTCCTCTCATGACCTTGACATCACGTCAAAACAATAGGGTTCATCCTCACCATATGTGATACCCACACCCCTGTTTTGAACCCCTGTACACATAGTAACTGACCGAAGTGCTAAGTTCATCTAAATATCAAATGCAAAGTCACTTATGAATTTTGTTTTGTTCTCATGTAATAGGTGTGCGAATTATTTGGTGAGTCCTAGCCCTATATCAAATGGTATTTGCCCGTAGCGACCAATACGCTTACGACTGCGCTCATATTTTTCTCAACAATACAGCTCAACATTAGTACAGCAATAGATAATGTACAAAATTATCCAAGCATCATTGAGATGAATGAGATCTAAGGGCCAGTCACAGCTGGAATAGATCTCCATGGTGAAGATTTATTATGTTGAGGTCAAGGGGTTATCAGCTCTATCACCTGTAATGGGGATTTGCTATATTGATGGGCTGAGCTGTTGTTAAAGGGGTATGTGGATTTACTTTTCACTGAGAATAAGTGAATTGGTATTTATTTTGCATAGGCTACTTTTCATTGTGTTCTTTTCACAAGGGTAGTCCTATCCAGCAGTGCTGAAGCACTCGAGATCGGACTCGGGACAGAAAACCAGTCGATAGGTTTGTGGGTTTTATCCATACCAAGCATGAGCCTAACCATAGTTTCCCTCATCAAGTCAGTTATCAAATTACACTAAGACTGTACCAACAACAATGGGTTTCTTTCTGTTCCAATGGACGATCCTCCTGCCAAATCATCCTCTGTGGACCTTTCCCTACTTACCAAGTATTTGCCTTCTACATCTTTGCATTCAACAGTTTATAGGTTCACAAGGTTTTGAACTTATACCTCTGTTGATCTCAGGTGACCTTTGACATGCATGATCCCCAAACAGTAGGAATAATCCAACTTTTTTCACGTTCGATGTGATTCTCCCTCGCGGGAACGTGGCAACCTCCCTATGTGGGATATAATCGCCAAGCTGGCAGTCCAGTGGCCAGTCTCGTGCAAACCCTCTACACCTTCGCAGTGAGCAGTTAAGAGGCTTACGACATTTACGTTTATAGACTTTTACTTCAGTTGACCTTTGACCTAACCCAAAAGCACGAGGGATCATCTACTCCATATGACCAACCTGCCTATACCAAGTATGAACCCGCTACACCCTTCACCCTTGTGTTCAACAATTATGAAGTTTACAAGGTTTTCGAACATTTTACCTCTGTTGACCTTGGAACTGGCTCAAGAGCCACATAGTTCACCTACACCATTGGACCAGCCTACCTACCACATATGAACCCACTACACTTTCGCATTCAACAGTTGTCCTATTTACAAGGATTCCATACGTTGAATGCTGCACACCTCAGATGACCTTTGACCTTGATAGAAAACAACACATATTATTCGCTGACTATGGGTAGCATACATACCAAGTATGAACCTAATCGGGGGTTTCCTCGTCAATTCACGGTGTTCACAAGGTTTTCAGTGTTTGACCTCTGTTGACCTCACATAGACTTGAAACTGTGTCAAAAACAATAGGCTTCTTCCTTTCCTAGTGGAAACCCCTTCTGCCGTATCTGAACTTTGTGGACATTTGCGTCATCTAGTTATCTTGTACACAAGGATTTCAGACTTTGAACTCTAGTGACCTCAGATGACCTTTGACCTTGATGGAAAATGATGTAATTTGTTTCCTGAGTATGGGTAGTATACATATCAAGTATAAGCCTAATCATAGCTTCCCTAAATGTCAAGTTACAGTGTTCACAAGGATTTCAGTATCCGACCTCTGTTGACCACAAATTACCGTGAAACTCTACCACAAACAATAGGCTTCATCCTCTCCCAGTGGACCCCCCTTGTACCAAATGTGAACTCCGTGAACCATTGCGTCGTCCAGTTTCCGCGTCCACATGGATTTCAGACATTGAACGCTAGTGACATCAGATGACCTATGACCTTGATGAAAAATGATTTAATTTGTTTCCTAAGTAGGGGTAGTATACATAGGCCTACAAAGTATGAGCTCAGTTTCCCTTGTCAAGTTACGGTGTTCTTGGGAATTTCCGTTTTTTACCTCTGTTGACCTCAAATGACTTTGAAACTCTAAACCAAAAACAATAGGCTTCTTCCTCTCTCAGTGGACTCCCCTTAAGCCAAATTTGAATTTTATTGACCATGGCGTTATCCAGTTATCGCGTGCACAAGGAAGGTGTCACACACACACACACGCACACATACGCCATCTGCGTGACTGCGTAGATTACTTTAGCCTCCGGCAAGGAATACAAAATTACTCGAAAGCGATGTAGACACCAGGGAGGCTCTGGTCCTCTCGAAAGAGCTACCACCTTCCCACGTGGAACGTCTGGGTAGGGTCTTGGTGGAGGAGGGTGGAAAGGGAAAAGCTGCAATGAAGTTAACTAATTACCTGACAGAGATTTCGAATGATTCGTACATCAGTTACATGGTACTCACAGCTCGGCAGTTTCACGTAGGTCTTTCCCTGGACTGGAGCAGTGTTGGCCTCATAGACACCGTAGCGGAGATGACGCTTGTACTGCTTGGTCACGCCGACATGCATGTAGCACCCGAAGTCAACACCATTTTCCGCGATGATACCAGTCTTGACTATCTCACTCGGCAACCCCTCGGCTTTCGAGAATTCCACCTCTCCAATGTTGAGCCCAACTGCGTAGATATAGAGACTGGCATGGACGTCCAATTCCGGTGGGTGCGACGCTAACAGGAGTGGATCATTTGAAGATTCTTCGCAAGAAAGAGTCATTTTCATAATATCAGTAAATCAACTACTAGAAGGGAAACAATGAACGTACTGGTGTTTGCAGTTTGTTTGTTAGATGTGTAGCCACTAGCCATTATCATATACTCCACGGTTATATAGCATATGAAGGATTCGAATGAACAAATACATCACATTGTTGCCCACAAGCCCGCACAGTTGCGGAGCAGGTGGGGGTGTCTGATCGATCCTGGTGGGGAGGTGCTCTCAACCACTCACATCGGCGTCAAAATGAAGATCAGTAGGCGCAAACCGATTCAATTGTTGGAATAAAATCATCAACTAATGTTTTACTGAACATTGAACAACGTTGTTTTCGTGTGCATTTTGGTCAGGAGGTAGGGGTAGGGGCAGGCTTAGATGAAAGGCCAATGCATCATTGTGAAACAGCGACAGGCTGTGTCAACCGGGAAGACACAGGGCAACGTAACCTCCATATCGATCAGATGGGTTGGGGAACAGGCTCGAGCTTAGTGGGATTAGTGACTGTGAAGGAATGGAAAGATTGATGGGCTTTGGCCACCTTGAGAGGATGGATGGAGACAACTGGGTTAGTAAGGGTAGATATTTATAGATTGCTGGTACTACAGAGCAGAGGCTGTCGTTGGCCTAGAAAGTCTTGTGGCCAGGTTATCTAGAGAGTTTGGTACAAATTGTAATCTCATGGAACAGGTGTATTTTGAACAGTGTCACTTTTGTTCATCCTACCCATGGATAGGAGACCTTAACAAACGTTAACACCCATATGATGTCTGGGTCAACGAAAGCCCTTGGAATACTTCCGGCCATTCCTCAGCATTCATCCACCCTGGCCAGGTTCTACCAGATTGTTTTGTATCTGGACTTTTTCCAAGGCAAAATGATGGGCAGAGGAAATAAACCCTATGAGAAGGCCTGACAAGGAAGGATTAGAGGAGGGTAGTGAGAGAGAGCTTGTTGATCTTGAAGGCCTGGAGGTTGTAGGAAGGAGGGAAACAGGAGTGTGTTCAGGCATTCCAGAGCCTGGAAGTTCTAACAATGAAAGAGGAAGAATGTGAAACAGAGTGGTACACGGGACACCGACAGGGAAGCAGCGCCGTTTACAAGTTGAGCATGTTGAACGAGTTGGAATGAACAGTTGGGACATTATTGACTTGAGCTCAAGCGTGCAATTCCCCCAAAATAACACAAGAAGAGAGTGAGGGTTGCAACAGATCAACGATGTGCAAGGTTTTGAAGCGAGGCAGTGAGAGAATCATCACCGATCAGTCTGTGATAGCATTTGACTAGATTTTATCAAGGATACCAACTACAGTAGCAGGGGCACCTCCCCAGACACTACTCAACAGTACTCAAGCTGAGGAAGAATTTGGCTCTTGTAGAGTTGAAGCAGATAGGCAGCTCCAAAGTAACTACGAGAGCGGAAAAGGGAGACAAGCTTTTGGGAGGCACGTTCTGCAATGTCACTAATGTGTGACTTTGGATATTTTCCAGTGGCAATATACTCTCTCCTTTTCATGAACTGGGCTAGATAGTCTTTGTGAAGAGCAAGAGTGTGCCCTCACCCCCTCCCACCAGTCCAGGGAACCCTGGCGCCGCTCCTGCTTTTTTGATGCAGAGACTGAAAAAGCAGGCATATTCAAGTTTTGATGCAAGAAATTTCCTTTTGTCTTAGTAACTCATCAAACAGAGGAGGGCCTGACAGAGTTTAGTTGGAAGAGAAACCGGTTGTTCAACAAACTTGCCTGTGAGGTGCTGCTCCAGATATGTTTAGAGGTATGTATTAGATTTTTCCAGCTTTTAAAATGACTTTGGTGTTGGAGATAGATGCAAGGTTGAGAAATGAGCTGTCAGCCATTTGACCACTGGCAGAGCATTGCATCTTATATGGTGTGAATGAGCCTGCAATATTTCCTGCCTCCCTATGGGATGATTAAAGGGGATCACAAGAACTGGGTAAGATCTTGAAGGTTATTTGTAACAAACAAGTCCAAGAAATGCCTCAGTCTCACTGGCATACAGCTATATTATTATTTTGATTATAGTTATAACTTGTCGATGACTGAAGCTACACCGAGTGCTTTATTAGCATGGTTGGTTATGCTAAGATACAAAAGTTTTCCGCTTGGTTGACATTAGAACAAAACGCTACATACGGGTCTCAAAGGAGCACTGCTGCCAGGCCTTCTATAGGTTCAGTCCCCAGTTACCCTTTAACCATAGCTGATAGTCTAATTGACCTTTCTTTGACAGCTCTCTCTTGTAAGCAGTCTACTTGTATGTTTGATTTGATTGCTACGGTTCAGGAAGACAATCAAGGCTCATCAAAGAACCCTGGCCATTTTGATTGTGGATGAGCACAGACGATAACTCGCCTTCTCTTCTCGACTAGTGCTCTGATTAAATGGAGGCAGGGGTGTAACTAATCCCAACCTGCTCCCGGGGCCGCCATTCTTCGTCCCCATCCGACAGATGATCAGTGAAATCCAGGATCCGGCCACTTTCTCGGAACCTGGAGGAGCGGAAGATTCATGTCCGACAACACTGCTCACAGCTGACGGACAAGGCTCACTGCAAATTTCCCAAGCAAACCACAGGAACCCACAAGTCCACTGCATTACAGCCGAACCAGGAAATGAGGACCAAGACCTTGCCCATCGCAACTGCAAGAACAACCACCTTGGGAAAAACGCTGCGGTGTATGCCGGATTGCGGGAATGAAACCCGGAATGTCTTGCATGCGAAGCGTCACTGATACCACTCTGCCATCATCCCGCTCCTACTTTTGCTTGTACAAAATAAGTCATTTGTATCTTCGAGTGACAAGTGGTTTCTGTTATAATTTTCACATAGAATTCTTCCATGTATGGATTTCTCTTGTTACTACAGCAACCAACAGCGACTGTGACCGAGGTCAGGAGTAAGCCCAAGAGCAAATGGAGACCACAGCCTATGGATACCGTGGTATGTATTTTGGCAATTTTGTTCAAACAGTCGAGTGGCTCTTACTCCCACCCTCACCTACAGGCTACATAGAATCGATCAGATGGTACAGGAATTTGAAGTCAAATGTCAACTAGGGGTCAATTTTGGCCATTTTGTTTGAACGGTCAAGCTGCTTCTCCTACAAAATAAGAGTCAAGCGACTTGTACTTCACAAGATAGATCGGATGATCATACAATTGGTCAGTATTAACAGTTGACCAATTGTACACAAATGGGTGTTCATCTAGTGGTCATTTTGATGATTTTGCAAATTGTTCAGCATGGTCTGGTCCAAGGCCATCTGAGGTCAACAGAGGTTAAAAGTCTGAAATATTGTGGACATGATAACTGTTGAACACCAAGGGGTTGAGGGTTCATACTTGGTATGTGAGTTGAAAATATGGAGTAAATATTCCCCATTGTTGTTGAGACTGATCCAAGGTCATCTGAGGTCAACAGTTTGAAAACCTTATGAACACAGTAACTGTCGAACACAGGTAAAGAGAGTGGCCGCAATTTCCGATCACCCATGTCGGGGAAGAGTGAGATGGAGGAACGAGTTCCCTCCCATTTAGCAGATTTTTGCTTGTATTGAGATGAGTTGAATGTACTGTGCATTTGGTGAAATAATTATTCTCATTGTACTTCCAGAAATCCATATTCCCATCTTTTTATGTTGTTTCTCTTGCAATTCTTGTCCAGGTGATGAAGATTTTTGTCCGGTGGCAACTTTTTTGTCCTAGCTAGTGGAGAACACTGCACATGGAGTACAAGCTCCCTATTGGGTCCAAGGTTAACAGAAGTCGAGGTTTGGGAAACCTTGTAAACATGGCCTTTACACACAGCAGTATACAAGAGTCTAGAGGGTCCATACCTGTAGAGTGTTCTGTTGTGGTTCAGCTCCAATTTTCAAAATTGTTAACAAAATGGTGAACACAACAATGAAACTGCTGAGATTGCTGACCTATCTACGATAGATCAACACTATCTAACACACAAAATTGGAATTGCCTTCGTATATATGGATGGTCCCCCTACGTAACAAAAGGAATGAAGCTGTGGAATCGTCTCTCAGTTTCATCACAACAAGTGACAAAATCTGAGTCTTCTTCTTGTTCACGTGACCCCACACGCAGTGATCGATATTGCTTGGTATCGGAAACGGTTTATCGCCGCTATGATGAGCCGATGCAAAATTATTCCCGATACACCGTGGAACGTTTTTGTTTGCAAACAGACTCATCCACTATTCGCCGGGTGTCGTGAGACAATATTGTCTCTTGAATAAATATGAAGGCAGGCCGCAGGTGTGAGAGCAGTGAGACCAGGGAACAATCTATTTGAATAATTTTCAACATATCTCCAATCTAAGAGAGTATGATAAGCCAATGCAAAATTAGTTTTGGTACACATTGGAATGACTTTTGCTGTGATGTCACGTTAACGGTAGCGTCGATTCTTCGACGGGGGCCAATCTTTAAACAGGCAATATCATCTTGTGACACCCGTCGAATAATCAATGGTGCCGTTTGAATGACAACACAACCAAATTTTGCATCGACATATCACAGAGATGATATGCTGTAAACGGTATCGGAATGCACTGGGACGCTTTTTGGTCCTGACCTCATGCAACATCGCCGTTGATTTCTCGCCAGTTGGTACAGGAGAATGTTGCCTCTTTTAGGAAAAAAGAGAAAGGGTGTGGCCTGAGACTGACTGTGCATTGTTTAACTCTAGACCTCTTTTTAGCACTTCGGACTACAAAAACTTTGCATGCACCTGGAAAATATGACATTTTTCCCAGTGACATGTGCTTTGTCGATTTATGTGTCAATTTTTTTCTCCAGTGCCAACCAGAAAAATAATATTGTTTCGTTGTCCTTCACACATCTGAGAAATGAGCGACAGACAGGTGGAGAATTTTTTTTTATGTATCTTACCCTGGGCTGGACCTCATATCATAGGGAAATGTTGCCTAATTTGGCAGACAACAGACATTATGTGATATAAAAAGATCTAGATCACAACTAGGGTGAATAACAAGAAAAACAAAGTGAAAAATGAAATTTAATCTAAAAAAATAGCTACTGGGGCGGGGCCAAAATTTGGATTGGGCGGTGGAGGATAACCAAACATAATTTTCTAGGACGGAGCATTGGCTATTCACATTCCGGGAACTCCCTATTTTCTTCAGGAAATGGAGAAGCTCTCCTCCCGGAAGCTGAGGATATCTGCTAAAGAAACAATGAAGATAGCTGAGAAACTCTACACTTCTGGGTAAGGATTTTATGCAAATATATCCTTGATCATTGCACACCATTCTGACTTAATTTTGCAAGTTCTGGTTGTCCGCTCAAGTGTATTCCCGTAGTTGTTTGAACCTGATGCCATGGTCGAGCGGCTGAGCCTCGCGACTCATATAATGTGGAGGTGCCCAGTTTCAGGAACAGGTCAATCGTACCGAACACCTCAAAAATTGGGACAATAGTCTACGTGTCCCACAATTGGGGAAAATGCCATGGGTACGAGTGCAGGATATGTGCTAGAGAGACGATGAAGCCAATGTTGACGTCCCCAATTCACAAACAGGCCAGCCGATCATACCAAATACTTTGAAAATGGGGACAATAGTCTAAGTGCCGCACAACAGTCGAAAATACCATGGGTGTATAACTAGCTAAGAATAAGAGCTGGACAGGTGATGCAGATAGCTGATAAACTTGTTACTTCTGGGTGAGGACCAGGGTCTTAGCCAGAATTAGGGAGTAGGGTGTCTCACTTGTGGATGTTGAAAGTCACCAGAGCATGTACCAATCGGCAGTCCCAAGTCGCAGGCACCCGCGCAGAACGCAACCCAAGACGAGCGGGCCTCAGAAGACTATATGTCAGGCCACCTAAAGTGTAAATCTAGTATGATTAGGGGTAATGTTGCCTTGGAAGCGAAAAAAAAAAAAAAAATTCTACACTGGCCATCTTCCATGGCCTCTAGGCCATCCCAAAGACGGGGAGACACCTCTCTGGCTAAGACACTGTTGAGGGCGTCCTGCAAAATTAAAATACTCTTCTCACATGCCATGCTGACCAAATTTCGTGAGTTCTGGTTGTTCACTCAATTGGCGTCCCATCATGCATGGTTCGTTGAACCCGGCGCCATATTCGAGCAGCTGAGCCTAGCGACTGGTAATGTGGAGGTCCCTACAGCGGGCCAATCATACCAAAGACTTTATGAATGGCCTAATGAATGGCAACTACATGATGCCTAATGATGCCTTGTAATCGAGAATCCCACAACTGGGGGAATGCCTAGGGTCGGTTCCCCTCCTTGTGAAGTACCTCGAGATGTCCACCAAATAGGGGCAATATAGGATATTTATATTATATTAGAGGACAACTGCAGGAAGTATAGAGGAACTAATTCATAGCCAAGGAAAAACTTGACGTAACAGTCCAAACCTGATGTCCATATGATTTTCTGTTACAAAGTTAGTGGCCTTCGAAAATTAAGACATGTGTATTGTGCAATTTAATAAGCATCCCATCATGCAATATTAAATGCTGTCATACATGCACAACTCTGCAAATATTCTTGGTTTCTTTTGAAATGTATCACCCTAATTTTACTTCGACAAATGATTAGTTGGTGAGAGAGGATTGGTTGGTAGGTGTCGATAGTTACTTTCATGAGAGAAACGAAGGTGAATTTTTGTGTAACATTAACAGTGTTGGAGTCAAGGCCACCACTTCCGAGGCCGAGGCCACCCCCTCCGAGGCCGAGGCATCAGCTCCGAGGCCGAGGCCGCACCCTCCGAGGCCG